>VZSV01000135.1:1995288-2020526 GCA_013398735.1 Nothocercus julius
ATATCTTTTTTATCCTAATTTATATCATTTTAGAGCCTGAACTCTTTGCAGTAATAGTTTGCGGTCTGAGTCAAGCAATGTGGAAAGAATAATATAGTATTGAGACTAGAATGGTGTTAAAGTAATATTGTCATGATATCTACACTTCAGTTAACAATTGACATAAGTATAGTACCAACACTTCAGGTAAACAATTGTTCAGTTAGTTAACATCATTGTTGGAAGACAGGTATTTTCCCTTTTATATACAAGTGAAGTGTAAGTTTACAACTTGGAAGTACCGAGAGAGTGACTGGTGATGTGCAGAATATGTGACCTCACCAGAAGTCAGAGGCAAAGCTGTGTGTGGCACTGGATCTCAATTGGCCGTCATCAGCCAGCTGAATACACCATCAGATAAAAACAACCAGTAGGATTATACTTAGATTAAAGCTACTTAACACACTTCATTTTGCTAAAAGAAGATAATACAGCTAAAACCTTTTTTAAAAAGTAGATTGCTGAAATAATTACTTTCATGTGTTTTGCATGTAGCAATAGATATAATTTCTCCAAGTTCCAATGAGAATTTTGTCAGTATAATTTAACAAAATTTTGTGCTAGGCATGTATGATTTAATCACACTGTCAGCTCTTTGGGGGAAGTCAGCTGAAGCATGAAAATGACATTTAATTTTTGATAGGGAGCAAAGGGGAGAAAACCATCAGGGATACTGTCAGGTTGTATTTTAAGGCATTATTTATTGCATATTACAAAAAATGGCTGCTATAGCACAAGTTATAAACTGCTACATTTATTATAAGATTTTGGCAAAGATAAGTATTATATTAAGTACATATTAAATATTTAAATATGTTTTATTAAAGATAGGAATAACCATATTTAGTCCTGTAAGTTGCAAGACATGAACGATATATCTTAAATAAAAAATAGTGTAATAATATTTGATTATTTTAAATGTGAGGGGGCTTGACTTTATGGGTGTATATATATACATATATATATATACACACATATGCATATATGTATCTATGTGAATAGAATTGCAGAGTTTGAAATGAGAAACCTGTTCACTTGAAAAGTCTAGACCCTCAAAATGGCAAAGACACTATAGAATCTTTTTCAGATTCCTTATAATGTTTCCTGGGGCATAAAAATGGGGAAATGGCATTGTTTATTCTGAAAACATTTGAAAAAGGTGACCTTTGACAGAGGCCCAGAACTGTTCAGTTTTAATCTGGGCTTTTTCATCATTAGAAAGCCTTACATCATAATCTGTATCCAGAGCCAAATTAAACTTCTCAGAAGTTTGGCGCATTTGCAGACTGGAATTCCAAATCAGTTCAGTAAGAAATTACACAATCACCAGTCAATTCGGTTCCAGCCTGTGATCCAGACATTAGCAGATATTAACGATAGATAGTTACAGCCCTGTGAATGAAATAAACTAATTCAAAACAGAAATATATGTATATATAATTATTTATTTTTACACTGGAGGATATTGAAAGAAATCACTATTTCTTTGGCAAAGCCCGAGTGCTGTATTAAAGATGTAAAAATCCATCAGTAGCTACAGTAATTTTTATTAGAAATGAAAGTAGACATTGTAAGTTTTTATATGTGGCAACTTTTTTCAAAATATCTTCAAAAGGATTGGAACTCGTTGATTTTTGGAGGAATGGTAATAACATTTCAGAATGCATACTACTCATTTTTACCCCAGACAGTAAATAACACAGAAAAACAAATTATCCCAGGGCATGCCCAAGTTTCATATAGTCTCATAGACTGAGGTGTTCAATGCTAAAAGAATAGATTTAAAAATATAATAAAATTGTTGGATAACTCAGAATTAAAGTTGTGAGGACTATCAGACAATACAGCTTTTTTAGAGATCTTGTTGCTTTGCATTATTTTAATAAGAATCATTGGGGCATAGGGGAATTGATGGTGAATAAAATCTTAGTCCTGTAAATACAACCATAAGCAACAGTAGGCAATGATAAAAGTTTATGGATTAAATCATCAAAGCTGAACATCACACGCTTGTATAAATCAAATTTGTTTTGCATATACTTTTGTTCAGAGCTCCTTTTTAACCCTCTTTGTTCATTCCCCACCCTACTTCTAATACCCATCTGCTCTCTCCCAGACCTCTTTAAAAATTGAGATCTTTTATTCTGCTTGGACTGAAGCTATAACTTTTCATGAAGCTGCTAAGTCCTGCTGGGAGTTAAATTCATATTTAAATGCAATACTTAGCCACACTATTTTTATTTATAATTAATTATTCATCAATAATTTGAAATGAACACAAACAGCTATCTATCTTACTTCCTTGTGTTCCTGGAATGAAAGAGAGTGGAAACAAACAGCAGAAAAGGCTTAAATCAGAAAGTTGGAGATGTACATGTATGTCAGCAAGGATCAATTATTTATATTCCACTTAAATACCTAGCCATTCTTTCAACCTGCAGCTATAGGCTGGTGATTAGAACAACTCACTGCAACAGGGTGGCAACAGCTCAGACCCTCTCAGCTCCTCAGGGAGTTACCAGGTCTCTCTCCCCGCAGGGGGAGCCACTCAACGTTCTTCCATGGGGGAAATCATCACGATTACTGGAGGAGCTGCATCCAACCTTCATTGACTAGTTCTTCACTTCCATAGCGTTTGCTTTTTAGATAAAAACTAATTCCAAAGCTAATTCAGAATCCATCTTTTTTAATCAACCCAAAAGAGTCCTGAATTTCCATTTGTTTGGGAAAAGTAAGGGTTAATTTTGATCCATTCACTTATTCTGAGTGCAGATCAATCCAAGTCAGCTAAGAGTGGGAGGAGAGTGTCTGTGAACATTGCTTTTAACAATATGTTTAAAAAAAAAAAAAAAAAAGTCCCCATAACGACCATCCAAACTAAAACAAATTACCAGACTGAATTTGCAAGGACTTTGCAAAGGCAACTGCAGCTTCTGGTGTCTATTGCTTGCACAAGTTTGCAAAATGAACATGGTTTTAACTCCACCATGTGGCTCCCCACTGACACGTACACATCATCAACAGATTAAAACCCCATGAATCACTGCACAAACTTCTCTCATTTAAGCCAAGGGAAACAATTCATAGTAATAGCTGGCTGTCAGTCTGTACATGAACCAGAACTGTAGGGGCTGAGGAATATTTTATTAATGGCAAAGATAGCAAACATTTTTGCTGAAGATAACACTTCAGATTACATTACAGCTTTTTTTTTTTCCCCAGCTATCAGCTCAATAATATAATATGATTGTCCCTCTGCTATGTAAAATTATCCCTCAGGTCAAATATGATGACAAAGAAATCAGCAAGAAACAAGAGCCAGTTCAGCCCTGAATCATCATCCTCTAGCTTCATTGGAAGATCGAGATCAACACCTACAAATAGTGGTAAAAGAAGAGAAGCGGGTGGGAAAGCATGTGGGACAGAGCAGTAGGGGTGCCGTTCATACCAAGAAAGCAGTCATATCAGGGCCCCACCCTAAATGTCTGTGCATAAACCCACACAGCAAGGAAAAGAAACATGATGACTTAGTAGTTGTCATGCAGATGCAGAGCAATCAGATCAGTGCAAATATATCCCACTATGTCTCTCTATATATCGCACAACTAGGGTCCTGTGACGGATGGATAGAGACTCTTCAGGAAGGGCAGGCAGGGAAGATGAGTCAGGTAAATGCATGCAATACAAAGGAACAGCTCAAATGCTGAAGTGCAAAACTACTATGGGACAAGTGACATGGCTGTCAATAGCCAGTGTCCTCTCCTGCAGAGAGGAGGCCGACAAGGTGAGCATCTGCTACAGATCACCCAGTGAAGAGGCAGCAGTGGGCAAAGACCATTTTAAACAACTCAAAGTTTTCCAACTGCAAGCCTGAGTTTCTGTGGATGGAAGTTTTTAACCACACTAGTATCTAGTTGGAATGGCAACTCAAAAGAGTGCAAGCAACCCTGAAGATCTTGGAACAGCGAAATATTTTGAGCTAGCTGTTGAACAGACTGCAAAAGGGGGCAACTCTGCTTCATCTGCTACTCGGAAACGAAGAACTGGTCAGAATGACCATCCATGAGATAGTGGAGTGGTCCTGGGTGGAGGATGCTGAGGGTAGTGAGAAAGGCAAGTATTCAAGTAAAGACCTTGGAGTTTAGATGAGCAGACTTTGGCTTGTTCAGGGGAAGGATAGGCAGGATCATGTCAGAGGCCATCCCAAAGGGCAAAAATGTTCTGGGAGATTTGGTAAATGTTGAAGCAGAACCTCCTCAAAGCATGAAAACATCTATCCCAATATGCAGGAAATCAAGCAGACAGGGCAGGAGGCCAGCTTGGCTGAATTAGAAACTCCTGAATGAGCCCAAGCACAGAAGTGCATGGAGTGCAGAAACAGGAGCAGGTACCAAAGAGGGATATAGTGACAGTGCCTCAGCATGCAGGGATGGACTTAAAGCCAAAGTACAGCTGGAGTTGAAATGGCAAAGGAGGTGAAGGGCAGCAAGAAGGACTTCTAGAGCTATGTTAGGAACAGTAGGAAGACCAAGGAAAACATTATCTACTGCTGAATGTGTTGGGGAAATAGCGATGAATGACACAGAAAAGGCTGGGACAGTCAAAACTTTCTCTATTTCAATCTTTTCTGGCAAGGTTTTCCTTTAGGAAGGGTCCTTTGACAAACTGTGAGATTTCTACAACACCCAGAATTAGCCACCCTGAATTAGTCAGAAACCCCAGGGCATGTCCTCCTCTCCTAGCAAAATAGATTCTTTCAGTTATGGAGAATGCCTCCTGAAAACCCTTATGAAAGTTCATAAGTGGCTCGTAAGACATTTATCTCTCAAGGCAAACACCAGCTTTAGATAAAGTCATATTGCAAAAAGCTGTGAAACTTTTAATCTGACTAGGAAAATTAAACAAGGAAGAGTGTCCTCAGTTGCAATTTACTTTGATAATATTTACATAAGTATTGCATAACTTGAAATGCCACTTTGAAATCATTGTGAAAGACTATGGCTTGGGTCCATATAAAGACTTCTGTAATGAATTGACCTTTCATAATCATCTTTTTTTTATCTCTGTTTTTTTTTTCTTTCTTTTTTTTTTTTTTAAGGAAATAAACCAACCCTAAGATACAAAACAGAATATAAAAAACAGTTATTACCATAAGTTGTAATAAAGTGTTTTAACAGCAGCTATGATGTCTTACCTTATGAGGGAAAACTTAGTCATAATGATGAATACACAATTGGCTTGAGTTTAATAAAGTCAAATGTGCTCTGTTTTAGTTTTAAAATCATCAATACTGTGTTTCCCTTCAGGAGGATTTAGCCATTATAAAGCAACTGATTTTGACCTTATGTCTCAGTAAAAGAGATTTTATGTTTTTAAATTTTAGCAGCATCAACAATATATTGTTTCCTGAATATGTTTGAAAATATAGCCAATCTGCAGATTTTCCCTCCTCCATATGTGTCATACCTGTACTATGAACAGGTATCCACTCACACAGAGCATATGACTCAGCCTGCACCTTTTAAATGTTGGAAAGGATTTTCTATGAATGTCCTATACCTCTTAGAGGAGGTTAACTAAAAGCTTTAGGTAGCAAGATATTTTTTGTTTTGTTTTCCTATATTCTTTTTGAGAAAATAGTCTATGCAGTTACAAAGCAGAGTATAAAACATTACTGGGGATTTTTTTTCTTTCTTTCCTGTAGCATGCATTTAATTTTCTTGTTTTCACTTGCAGTGGTAGTTTTACACAGGCAGCTGGAGTACCTATGAAAATCCAGTTATACCTGGACCAGCTGAACACACCAGTGGAAAAAAAGCGAAAGCAAATTCACAATTTAACCATGGATGTGGACAAAGACAGCAACACTTGGTTTCTTATTTCTATTCAGCTGTTCACAGAAAATATCTCATCATTGCTTCCAGGAAAGGTCACATGATATCAGAGATCCCAAACTGTAAGTCTATTGTCCCTCTGCTTTAGTTTTAATTTAGCCAATTATACTAAAACTGCCTCAACATTTGGATCTTGGAATGTTTTCCAGATTGTTGCTCAGAGCTCTTTTTTTGCCTAGTTAATTGGAACTCAGTCCAGAGTGGGAGGAAGGAGAGGAGACCAGCGATGCCCTCCAGGACAACTAGCAACACCAGCTGTCACACAAGCTGCTGGCTCTTGGCTCTCCAAGTGCTCACTCAGAAGGAGAGTGCTTTGTTTTCCTCTGCTGTTCTTGTCAATAGGGCACTGAGATCAATTAGTTTTCTTCCCTACCATGACAAACCTTCAGCTTGCGCTGCCACCTGCTCCAGGCCTCCAAAACTTTCCCCACTCACAGTTTAGTAGGAGAATTTTTAGTTTTGCTGTCACTCCACGTTAGGTAGAAGGCCTTGATTGTTTGATACTTCATGGAAGGGCTAGGCTATACCTGGAAACACCAGATGAGAGGCTTTGACATTCCTGAAGTCAAATGCTCTGAATTTGGCTTAATGCTCCATTTCAAGCCCGTTTGCAACCAGCACTGTTACACATTCCTGAGCCCACGGCACTCTGTGGGCTGGGCCCTGTTACCATGACAAATCCCACAGCTCGTACAGCGGGAAGCTCACAGAGCATTTGGCACATTTAATCTTCTAAGGAACCTGGCCAATAAAGGAAAACAGGACCCTCCATGGCAGCTCTCAGAGCAATATTTGAGGATGTTTCAATTAACACTTCAGGTCAGTTCAGCAAGGTGTTAATTTGAGCCTAACCCACTTCAAATCAAACATTTTATTTCTTTTTTTTCTAACAGAAATAGAAAGGCCCTCTTTTTGTGTCAACATTTTCCCTGAGGAAGATTTTGACTGCGCTTCAATTACATTTTCCATTAGAAAGCCATTGCTCCAGAGAATTCACTGGCTAGAAAGCCATGATAAAGGGACAAAGCCACTTAGCAGCTCTGACTCTATATGCTGCAGTGGTTCTTCATCCTGTCTTTTCTGCTTTGCACAACATCGTGTTGCATGTTAATTTATACAGCTGCTCCTCATGAGAGCTTGGAGGAAACTGCTCCCAACTCAAGTCTTGTCTCATTTAAAAGGCATGTGCTGGGAAAATGGTCAAGCCTTGCTAATGAGGCTTTAACATACTCCTTTCTTCTTCTTTCTCATTTCTTGATCCTGCTCTTTAGCCCTTCCCCTCTGCCCCACTGGCAGTGTACAGTTCAGAAGTGTCACACAGAGACTGTTCAAGCAGCACTTCCCTTAATTTTCTTTATTCATAGCATTAAAGATCTGGGTACAATATAGAATATTTGCCCTTTACCCTAGAGATTGAGGTAAAAACAAGATGACAGACCTTTTCCTTCAGAAAAAATTTAAAGCAGCACTGGCCAACTTCCCTGAGCCCAGTGAAGAACATTGGAAGTGTAGTACTGCAATGAGCCTTGGGTAACGGCCCCTGTGTCAGGAGCCAATGGGAGCCCAAGATCAGCAGAGCATTTCTCAGTCAGGAGGTGACAGCAACAGGGACCTCGTAACTTTACTCCAGCGTGATCCAAGGCTGGCAGTGCCACCAAACCCTGAGGCCTGTCCAGCAACCCCTGATTACCTTTCCTTACCTGGCAGCTACCAACACAACGTGGTCCACAGCTACTCACCTTGTGGCCTCAACATAGGGTATACCCTTGAACATCTCACAGACATGTTGGCCGCTCAAGAGGAAGAGGGTATCCACTCCTGTCTTAGGAGAATAGTCAGGAAATTCAGAAGACACTTTTCCAATTTCCCGTCATTTTTCTTCAGCACAAGGGTAAAAGCGGTAGTGGGGCTTCTAGCAATCACAAGGGGGGTTTTTTGTTTGTTTGTTTGTTTTTCCCAAGGATAAGAACCCTGGATGTAGATGTCTACCATCTGCATTGGATCTGGAAATGATTTAGCATAACCAATAGCTTAATCCAAATGGACCAAAACAGGCAGGCAACATTTTCCTACATTTATTATTAAATAATTTTTTTCTTGTTATTGGTCTCTGAATGCACTGATGTTTCCACAGGACATTGATTATTCTTTAACAATAGTCAGTTATTAAAGTGTTTGGCACGCAACACTTCTGCTTTCCAAGATCATATATCATCTAATATAAAAGTGTTTTGTTTGTTTGTTTGTTTGTTTGTCTTAAGGACCTTTACTTCTGAGTCTAAGAGGACAGAACAATGGAATCTATATCCCAGCAGCTCTGTAGAAGCCAACGTCCAATACAGTAGCACAGGAGAATGAAAAAGCAGCTAATAATTTTAACAGTGCATCATTTCTGAAAATAAATAAATAAATAAAACATGATGAGCCTGGTCATATTATCTACTTCTCTGCTGACTTACAGAAAGCCTCAAATGATAGTAATAATGCATTCCCTGTTTCATAGTCCCCCTCAAAATATCTATACATCTCAAACTGCTAGTCAAACTCACAACTTTCTCTCCACAACAGTTTCTTCAGTGGGGTTGGTAATAATATAGGCAGCATAATGTGGTGCAGAATCAGTACAGGTAAGTGTATAAGGCAGCTTGACCATGAATTCCTTAAATTCAGAGGTATAAATTCTTTTCTCAGCTCAATTACAGCTCCTATCAAGTGCAGAAGGAGTCTCATCAGGTTAGTCAAGGGCAGCATTTCAATCAGTAGAAGATGGCTGAAAAATTATTTGCATTTGTTTTTCACAAAACAGAAATTGCCATGCTCATCTGGCAAAAAGCTGAGTCAATCCTCCAACTGCAGCCTGTCAATTCCTAGGAACTGGAGACTATACCGGAATACATTGCCCTAAGTTCTCTATTCCTTCCCTCCAAAAGGGACTGCAGTCTACCCCAGTTTCTCCTCTGAAACTTTTATGCTTTTCTCATGTCTAAGACAAAAGGACCAGTATTCAGGAATATAATGAAGAGCTCCTAAAATGAGTTGTCTTCATAATGTACATGACTTTCTTTTTATGGGTCAGAATCAACTAAGAAAAAAAAAATGTGCAGTAAAAACAGCATCTGCACTTCCTTATTGTGGCAGTCATAGTTTAGCACGGATTGTGGCAAATCTGACCATGAACGCTGAGGATAAAAGGCTTATCTGACTTGGACAGAGTCTGTTAAAAGAGCAACTTTTCCCCTCCTATTTCAGAGTGGGAAGACCATGTGACATCAATGGCCTGCAAAAACACTGCTTCATCCCTGAGTAGGAGAGAAGAGTAACAACCTGGTGTAGATTTATGATGCCCAGTAATGTCTGGAAAACAAGAGAAACTTTGAGATTGATCTTCTGGTCCCTTTCCAATAAGGCTATTGCAAGAGCCGTGATAATGCAGCTGTTGCTGCTAATGAGAATTAGTTACTGTGGTTAGCATGGTGTCTCCCACAGCTGGAAAAAGAGCGCTCTTTTTCTCAGCAACCCTTTTCTCCAGTATTAGCTAGCTGACATGATTTACCATGAAAGATTCAGCATGGCTACAAGCTTGACTCTGTTTTCTCATTAATAGCTAGCAAAGTTGAGGGAAAGGATCTTGTAGTTACATGACGCAAAGACAGCTAGTGCTGTTGAGGAAAATGGAGCTGACTTTTTCAAAACAAAAATGAATCAAACAACACGCTTGCAAGGAGGTTAGTTTTAGCACTTTCCGTTATATTTCCCTAAAGAAAGTAAGGACACAGAGTAATGCTTTAAAATTGTTGCTACTTTTTTCATATCAGTGGTGAGAAGGGTGAGAGCTTTCTCGTGTTTTTGCGCAAGTACTTTGCATGAACACTTTGCCTCCCCCACATTACTCGTAGGCAAAAACTGCAGGTAGCCAAATAAGTGTTCTATTTGCAAAATACCTAAAAAAAATACAAGTGCTACCAGACAGTTTTGAATGGGGAGAAAAAGGTTGCAGTAGAAATAAAAAGCAACCTGACTAATCATTTTAACCACACTGTTAATGGAATGGTAATGCAAGTTTATGTTTGCTTTTTGTCACACACACACGCACACACAAAAAGAATAACTTAACAGAGAATTGCTCTTGCATTATATCTCTAAAAAACAGCTAAGTAGAAATATATTTCCCAGCAGAGCAATATCAAACATTTATGCTTTTACAGCTCTGCTCATGTCAAACAATGCAGAACAGCATTCCCAAGTTCAGCTTGATGGAAAAAAGCACACAGTACAGACTGGCCTCAACAGAAAAAATTAATGATCTCATTGTAATTAATAAAACATCCAGTGAAAGCAAAATGGGAAACAACTGCAATTTAATATAACCATGCTAATATCTTTGCATTTATTCAATTCCTTTGCTATGGGACTCCATGAGAATTTTAATGATGCAGACTGTGCTAGTCAAATAGATTAGTGCAGAAAAATGCCACATCTCTATAAGCACTTTGTTGCCCATTCTGAGAAGACTTTCTGTCTGTAGTACAGTCAGGTCTGCAGATTGGGAATTAGAAACTCTAAAAAGAGTCTTTTCAATAGGTTTTCAATAGAGTGGATGTTAATGTTTATCACCACACAAGAATATTACTCATACAGTTTAACTGGGAAGATAAAATTTTTCAGTGCAGTAATGCGTACATAAGAGACTTCATAAATAAAGGTATATGTTTTTTGCTTTTACTCTCAGAGTCATTGACAATACCACTTGGAGATTTGGGCAGTTATCTGGTTCCTAAAAAACTCAAATTACCCTCCAGTGTGCTCATGAAAAGAGTATTTCTTTATAACTCAGTAATCTTGAGTTTCTGCAAAAGGCACTTTTTTGCCGTCCTTTCAGGTGTCAAGTCAGTAATGCCCATCATGTTATAGATGAGCCAAGCAATAGATCACTGATTGCTTCCGGTGCCTAATGTTCAAGATGTTCAACACTATCACAGCATTGGGAATGGTGCCAAGCAGACTCACCAGAAAAGGAATCAGGTTTGCAATAGGGGATGGCAAAAGCAAGCCACAGAGCACCAGTAAATGCATGGTGAGCCACCACAAGTGAGACAAAACTCCCACACCCTTTCAAGCCAGGGGGTCCAGTTTATCTCACCCTTAAGCTTCAGCTGTCTGCAAGAGAAACTGCAGCCCACATCACTGCCTGTGAACCTTAATTGCCCCTGGCAGATGACTAGCCCTGGTTCAAAGGAGCAACTCCAGCCTCCAGCACTATGCACACTCCTTTGACATACCAAGAGCCTGGCTTGAGCATCAGTTCTTTGTCCCAGCTCTACGCACACCCACCCTGGTAAATAGTCTCCTCCGTTACAGTTTTCCACAAAGAAATAAGACTTGAAGACTAGATTCAAATCTGTTCTTCTTTATGATCATATCCAAGACGAGAATTGGACCAGGAAACTGCATATGGGACAACACTGTCATGGCCAGATAAAAGGGACAAGGCTAGCTTTTGCCTGCATGGAAACAAATAAAAGCAGGAAAAAACCTCTTCTTGTGTATCCTCGACGTCTGAGTTGCAGCCAACACTCTGAGCCAGAGCCTAAGACTGTGAGTTGCTATTATGTTTAGCTAATAAAGCTTTGTTCTTTTTTTGCAACTATTACATAGAAGGATATGCCAATGATAAATTTCTTGAAGCAGCAGTAATAGGCACTGCCAATTCCCTAGAACTGTTACACACAGAAGAACACTTTATACAAAGACCTCACTTGGCTACAATCTGCGCTTAACTCTTCATAAAAAGGAAAGTATGTGATCAGACAGCTTAGTCCTTAAACTCTGCTGAAGAAAATCGAGTTGTCAATGTTCATGACAGCAATTATCTTGACAGTAGATCAATAGACAACCTAGGTTCTTTTCTGAGCACCAGCTGCATTTTGTAAAACAAACCAGATTTGGGCACAAAGTTCCAGATTTGGCATTGAATGTAGTTCCCACCAGACCAGTAGAGTTTACTACCAAATTCAGTGGAAGCAGTGGAAGAAATTTTCAAATTCATATGGTTGCAGTCTTCACATTTTGTCTCTCTGGAGCCAAAAGTGGTTTCAGATTAAATTATCCTACTTTGAATTTTATTTCTGTCTGTAGTTTTTCAATAATTTTGGATCACCTTGTTCTCAGTATTTTTCCTAACAAAATCTGATTTGTTCCCTATTACAGAGTAACTTGTGACCACTGAGACCTGTATTTTACTGATATAGCTACTATAGAGGCATTTAATGTAGCCTAGTCTTTCTCCTTTTGACTATGTATTCACCTCTTCCTATCTGGTTTACAGGTCCCAGCTCACTGGGACAGAGGCTTTAGGAGGTGCCTTTAGACAAGACCTATAGAGTACGTTATATGACAACCAAGATAAATCGCTACATCAATAAGGCTGAAAGGAATATTAAAATATTGGAGCAAAACTGACAGCTTTCTAAAGGGTTCCACATCTAATTAGACTTTTAGAAAAAAAAAAATCAAAAACTAGGATGTATCATAATGAGAGCTAAGGATAAAAAGCTCTAAACCTCAGACTTTTTACTAAAGACCTAAATATTTTCAGGCAGCATGATCTATCATGTCTGCACAAGTGTGGGAATTACTTTAATGTGTCTAACAGAAGGGCAATTTAAGGGGAATTGGTTTTGAGTACTCCTCCTGCATTAGAGCCCAGCATGAAGTTTAACTTTTATCCAATGCCTGATTTGTTTTAATGCTGAATGATTCATGATACAGTATAACTTCACATCAGGAAAGCAGGATTCTTTTTCATTACAGTCACTAGATAATTTAGCTAAAAGATAATGTAGGGTTTTTTTTCTCTACTTCTTTCAATGAAAGTCTGATATCAGTAATGTGAATTCAGGAAATATTTATTTTTAAATACTGAAAATCAATGCATAATTTTTGAATTGATTATCTCTGTGCATGTTGACCTGTATCTTGAGATGCCCACGCAGTATTTCCTTTGATGGGGATTTACGGATGCTTGAAGCAGCCTCTGCAAGTTCGATGACAAAACAGGTCTCTGCAGACTGCTTATGGTTTTGCTTTGCCCTGTGTCTAATAAGGCAGATCAAGAAGTATCTTTATAGGAAAACCAGGTGTTTTCCTAAAAAAGCTACTCATTTAGTAGCTCTCAGATCTTAGATTCTTGGCCTTAGAGTGGTCAGTCACACAGGGAATTCTGGTTTGGAAGAAGCTCTTTGCCTTAAGCCTGTCTTCCCAAGTAATTACAGTAGTTACTTAAACAACAAACTGACTCAGCACGACAGGTATCAGAGAACTGCCTTCCAGCTGCAGCTTTAGTATTCTCAGGATGTGTAGCAGCAGTAGCAAAACTCTGTAGAAAGTAATTTTATACTGGTTTTAATCATTCCAAGAAACTCGTTGTACATGCATAAATACACATATTTATGTGCACATGTACAATAAAAAAAGGTATCTTTTTGATAACTTCTAGGTCAAAAGGATAATTATGTGAGAGAGCAACCTGTAAAAATGTTATAGCAACACATTACTCAGTTGTTGGAAAAACGCCTAAGCTTGCCTATTCCTCTAGTCCAAAGGGCAAAGCAGAACAGAATGGGATTGATATATATCGCATAGGCCCCTTCACATGGAGAGGTAGGTACCTTCAGGAGGTGATTCTTTCCTTTTGTAATTTTAGAGGGAACCTAGACTTTAGAGAAGTAATTTTGAGACAGGAATAATCTCATTAACAAGCAGAGACAGGGTCAGAGTTTTTCAGTCACAGTTCTGATTTACCTGAATGCTCAGTCTCCCACAAACAATACCTGCCCACATCATTGGTAATTTGGAATATCTCTGTTAAACTGAAGATATGCTTTTGTCATTAGACTCTAGAATCCACAAGGGCTGCTTTAACTCATTAAGCACAAAACAAGTCTACAAATATTTTATTCGGGCTGTACTGAAGAGCCTAGAGGTCCTCTGGCATGAGACACCATTTCTGGTTCTACTCTACTGTCTGAGGCCATGTTTGACAACATGGGCAAAACCTAAGGAAAAGACAAGTGAATGCTGAACGCGAGACGATAAAGTAATACTTGTACATGGAAGGGCAGGTATGGCCCCAGATTTCCTGCCTGCCTCTTGTTCAGCCACCAGAAGCCGCTGGCACATACTGGGAGGCAACTTTCTGGAGGGACACGGAGTTCTCCCTGCGCACTCCATGGGGACCAAAGTCTTGCCCTCTGGCTGTGTGGACTGCTCCGGTCCGCCTGCCTCCGTGCACATCGGCTGCCTGCAGGCGAGCTCTGGCAAATCAATCACCCAGGCACATTTCCGAGAAAGGCCCTACCTAACACTGCCGAAACTGATGCAGGTTTCTAGAGACTCCTCAAACTGCTCCCAGGACCTGCTAGCTCAGGAAAATTCACCTCAAGAGGTTAATTTACAGTCAATGTTCTTTATTTCTCTTTGCCGACTAAAGGATGGTTAATCTGTAACCATTGTTGGTAGAGATAGAGGAAAACTCTTGGCCAATATTTTCTCCCAACACCTTGAGTAAATAGGTCAATCTCCAGGACTGTTTGAATGTATTGGTATAAATCAAGTAGCGTCATCATTTCCTTACTCACAACACAACTAACATTTAATGCAGCACTCTGCAATACTTTCAGGATGCACATAGTCAGTGTTTTAGATGAAAACCACTACCAGAAAATTATTTTGCACATACACAGGAATTTTTGTTGGAAAGGGAAGTTACTGTCACTGAAGCTAATTAGTAATTTGGTAAGAGAAGGAGGAAAAAAGTGTTGTTCTTTGTCAAAAAAAAAATCAATATGTCAATATATTGACAACTAATATTACAGTTAATGAAGCCAATACTGATATCTGTTCCTCCTTCTGCCTACAGCAGCTCCTGTGCCTACCTAAACATAAAGCTGAGCAAACCTAGTCTAAACATAAAAACTGCAAGTTTATTTCTGCCTTAAATTGATTCCGTTTTTTTTATACAGAAATGGTGTTAGGTGACAGCATGGAGAAAAATCAGATAACTACATGCTCACAACTATGGTCAGTAGCTTGTTTTGGCCTAGAAGTTTTCTCATGAGATAGTGCCAAAGGGCAGAGGTCATTGCTTTTCACCTGTCTTGAGACAACCTGCTGCTTTTCTAGGATTATTGTTGGCCAGATTCATGTTAGAACATTTTCTATAAATTCTGTGAGGGGTTCACGACATTAAGAAGCCTCTAAGTAGCTCTTCTGTGCTCTTTATACAGGCTACTGGTAAAGAAAACAAATGAGGGCCTATTCATCCTCTGGCCTTAAGAGCGTGTACCTTGGAACCGCCTATGTCCACATATTCCCGTAAGTCCGCTTCATCCATACTTTCCTTTTGGAAATGACCCTTTGACTGTACTTGATCCTTGAGCTTTCTCTGATACTGCCCAAGAGAATAGTGGTTGGCCTAGGCCAAAGCTGGGGTGGAGGTGCAGTAATAATGGCTTGTACGGACTGTTGTGTCACTGGTTTGTCCTTTGGTTTGCTAATTCACTGAGATCAATGTTGCCCAGGAACACTGGGCTGAGTCATGGCCTGTTGAAACCAAAGCAACTGTGAGAAGTCTGTCAAACTCATGTTATACCCTTAGTATCTGGGCTGCTATGTTTAGCAAGGCCTCCAAAGCAAATGAAGGTTCTCTGCTAGGAGTCAAAATCGCGATTTAGTTCCAGTGTAGGATCTGTCATTCCCCTAGTCTGAAATGTATTTGTCTCCCTGGAAACCAAGTCAGAGATATCCTGCCTCACTTTTGATCTAAAGGCAACACAATTATCAAAGATATTATTTTCCTACAGGAGAACCAGAACACACATTACCTTTTGATCTAGGCAGTTCCCGAAGTAACGCAATTATCATTGCAATTCCTCAGTGCCAAGACCAAAGTTACACTGCAGACGCACGGAAGTGGACAGAAGCTAGCCATCTACAAGAATAAAAAAAGAAAAAAAAAAAAGATTCTGCATAGTCAGAAGCTTCTGCCTAGAGTGTCTTTTGTTGTCAGAAGATGACACTGTTTTGCACCCTCCCAAAGACAGACTACTCTTTCCTCACAGGCTACACTGAAATACCTCTGTGCTTCCCGCAAAACAACTTGGACAAGGGAACTCTTAAGCTAGCTCCCCTTTTACTCAGTATTTGCTATCACTCATTGGAATTCCAAGAGACTATTCCATTCAACCATGTTTACAACTCTCATAATTTGTTATTTATGAGCAGGCTTTTTGTTCACACAAATGTTTGCTGAAGGGCTATTTTTCATATGAATACCTGCACTTGCAAGGAAATAAGGGTATTCACTCAAAGCAAGAATGATTGCTACTTCTTGCTGTTTGCTTATTCATATCCTCATGTTTTAAGAATTGCCACTATGCCTTTCACGAGACAACACCTGGAAATTAGATGACCAGTCATACGCCAAAAGCAAAGTGCCAGAAGATTCTGGCACTCCTGTCTGGGATGAGTAATATCTCCTGAACAGCTCAGTCAAACAACTCAGAAGTGTTACTCCAGAGATAAAGTCACTTCAAAGCCTGTAGACTACAGGCAAAAAGCAGCTACTCAAGCTGTCTCGTAAATGCTTAAGAACATTTTTTTTCTTTTTTTTTGCACAATATCAGTCTCATTTTGAAAGCAGCATCTTCTTAGAAGCATGGTGATGTACATACCGAGGATACTGGTCTGCCACAATCTCTGCATCACCATCTCTGTTGGGAAAAAAAAAAAAAAAGAGGTCTCGTAATGCTATTTGGGACAACAATACTTAAAGCATCTCCAACAATGCCACTTCTGTCATACTTAACGCTTGTATGAAATTAAAAATATTAAATAAAGAATGCAGATGGGGAATATGACAGAACTTGAGTTCTAACCAGTCATAAATTTTCATTTTATGGTGAAAGGAATCCAAGTCTGATGCTGAAAATGACTAGAAAATCTGCAACTTCTGACTTCCTTCTGCATTGGAACCCTACCCAACATATACATAGATACTAGAACATACAAAAAGATATCAACAAGGAAAAGTTGGTTTTTCACTTTGGGAACAGTTAATGATTTTAAGTTTGTTTTGGAGTATTTGTTGTGGCTAGTCTTGTTTTTCTCTTCATGGAATGTGAGTAGCAGATTTTAAGCCACTTTTCCCAGTACCTGTCCTCATACCCTATAAAATTTGGTTCGTCCTATGGCCTCAAATTCCAGTGCTCTTATCCTCCAGGCAGTCCTGCCTATCCACAGCAAGAATGGGCAGGAAGCAGCAGCACACAAGGAGCCTACATCTGTGCCTTGCTATAGTCAAAATAGCTGCACTGTCTTCTCTCCCCAGTACTGAATTCCTTTTTCCTCTCTAGAGCCCTTTCCAATACTCAGGCTATCTCACTAGACCCTTGCTCTTCTCCCCAACCTGCAGGTCTCCAGTATCTTCACCCCTGGAGAGACCCAGCCTGGGTCAGGCACCTTACACTACCACATGCACACACACAGGCAATATGTGGGTGAGACTGAGAGAGTATTAGGGCACTTTTAGTCATGAAAATACTGAGAATCAGAAGCAGTTTTGGTTTTGTTGATTCTTCTACAAATGTAATGTATTACCATTTTTAAAAACTATGCTGCATTCCTCACATAACCATAATTAAATGAATGGACTTGCCTGTGTTTGATACAGAAGATTAAGTTTAATTATTTCTTTGTGTTACGGAAAAAAAAATCTTCTTTTTTTTGAGAGATATATGCAAGCATGGTGCTAAAATTCAGCCTTCTGGAAGCATAACTTTAACCCCCCTGCAGTTGCCAGATAACATTTCTGAAGTTGTTGAGATATTAAAGGGGTAGCAGTTTATTATGAAGCCATTTATATTTTGTCAGACTGTTAACAAGATTTGTGTTATCTGCACCATGCAACAGGAAGGCTGCTGCAGAATTCATAATAACTTCTTACTATGCATGCCAAATTGTTGGTGCAATTGCCAAAGAGAGGAAAGGAATCAGAAAATAATATTAGTAACTCCATTCGAACGGCATACATTCGAACGGCCAAGTTACCCAACCCTCTTTATACTGTAGCTTGATTAAATTCATGCTACATCACTAGGCCAACAAACATTCAAATTATTACAGACTTCAATATTATGCTAAATTCTTGGAGCTGAACTGAGTACTAGGCACATGCCCTACTGGCTTCAAAACACGAAATTGTGCTTTCTCATGTATTTGGCATGCACTGGTTTATAAATATTTAACAGATGATTCCTAATATGACAGTATAAATATATAAGTATGTATATGTGTAACACGTCTGCATCAGCCTGTCTATATCTATACATGTTCCTTACATATAGTATCACCTCAGGAATCACAGTTTCTGCTCTTACTCCTTTCTCTTTGGTGTAGATCCTGAAAAATGTCATTTGTCACCATTTTCCACTGCATTTGGTCATCATTTGAAGTGCATCACAGAGAGGCCCTTCATCAGATGATAATATTTCAACAGGGAGATAATATATTGATAGCCAGAGAAGCTGAAACTCCTAAAGCTAAATAAAGTTAATACACTGTTGTAAAAATTATTTAACTCTTTCTGAAACAGGGACCTTGTGACATTGAAATGCTGGCACAGGCCACCATCACCAGAAATGCACTTAAAGAAATGCTGTGCTTCCTGTACATCTTGTGCTTTCAAAGGGATAGCATATCGAATTTAAAAGGCCGTGCTAAATATGGTTCAGAATACTCAACACCTTGCAAAACTTACCTTAAAGAATGTAAGTTAAAAATGTGTCCCACTAGTTGTCCCAGTGGCCAAACAAGCAAGAATAGCAGGCAGGTAATGGAGCCGAAGAGGTGCAAATAAATGTTCTGGACTGAAATATAATAGTAATCAGCCAGATTGTCATGGGATTGCATTTATGACTCCAAAGACACAAACCAGGGCAATCTGAATTGAAGAGCCAACCTTATTATTAATTTAAATGTAGAAATCTGAAGGTTATACATGGCTTCTAGATATCCAGTCCTGAATAAGGAGACAACTCTGAACTACAGCACTCATCCTCAAGCGACCTCTCCACAAGGAGTGAGAGCAGCTCCCCATACACAGCCTTCCTGCTAGGGCTGACCAAATTTAACGGGTTGGAGTTGGCTGTAGATAAGTCATTAACATAAATATGAATTGTAGCCTCGAGAGGAAGACAAAGAGACAACGTGTTGCAACTTCATGTAGACATAGGCTTCAAAAGCCTCTCAGAGATTGCTTTTACAATATACTTCATTGCAGGAAAGTCAGCTGAGTCAAATGCTATAATTTGAAGGAGAATGTAATGACTGCATAAGGATTTCTCCTGTGCTCTTTAGGACGGCAGACATTGCCACCTATTGTTAACCAATTCTTCTTGTTCCTGTTTCTAAGGTTTTCACTTACACTACCAGTTCAGCAAAATAGCCTGCTCTAGAATTATTTTATCATCATCCTAACCTCCAGCCCCTTTAGAGCATGTAATTTTGTGGACTTAGCATGCACAAACTTTACCTTGAATCATCATTTATCTTACCTGCATTTGTCATGACTGATTTCTGCTGGTTTGCTCCCTCTGAATTTTCCACCAACAACCCCCTAAGGAAGCATTCTGAAACTCTGCAGGTTTGCAATGTACTCCCAGAAACAAAACAACCCCTCTTGAGACTTAATTACAGTTGGACTGTTAATATCTATTCATATTAGAGATTTTTATATCATATTTTGCTACAAATTTATTTTAAAAGATAGTATTGGCAGTCCCTATGTGAAAGATAACAACTCTGTTATTGAAAAAAAATATTTTCCTAACATTTAAAAATTGTTATATTCCAAAGTTTAAAGATCATGCTTTCCTATGATACCTATAAAAGGAAAGATTTACCCATTAAAAATATAATCTTGTCTCCAAATTCAACTAAAGAGAGTAACTGGTAGCTGTCTATGTAATATGGTGTCTACCTAATATGATACTCCTTCTAGAATATCTTTAAAATTGCTGTAGCAATTATTATGAGTTCTATAATCCGTATTGACTTTTTAAATGCTTTAAATGACTTGATCACATCATGAATAGCATGAAGTCAAAGTTAAAAGAAAATTCTCTTTTAAGACTGTGGCCAAGTCTTTTTTTTCCCCTCTCAGATTAGAGTTATAAATTCCTATAGATGAACATAGCATGCTTGACCCAGAGGTCCTTGCCTCTTTTCAGGTTGTAAGTATATCTAAGCTGTTGTCTCAGCAACTTGGTTTGATGTAGTTGTATTGGAGTTTCCTAGACATTTTTATGTGCTGTGAAATACCTGAGGGAGTTGGTTCTTCTTTCACCAGAAAAAAAGGCAAAACAAACTTTCACAGAAATATATAGCTTCAAACCATTTTTAAGCAATCACATTTGAAAATTTAGTACCCAAACTCCAGTTCTTTTGTTCTCTTGTTCCTTTGTATAAGGTACTTAGACTTTTTTTTAAAAACAACAGAAATGCTTGAGAAAATTTTATTTTAAATTTTAATTTTAAGCCACCAGAAAGTTTTAGCAGTTTCACTCTTCTCACGCAGGTAGAGAAGTATGACCTAGTTCTTCATGTAGGATAGCTATATTGGTTAGTTATATTGATAAAACAGGAATTATACTGGTAGAGCTGTTTCTAGATGTGAAGGGAAAAGATACCTAAAACTGAATTGTGGACATTACCAGTTAGGTGTATTAGTAGAAAATTATACCTAATGTTATCACACTGTTAACAAGCAACAAACATATCTTTCTAGTATCAAAAGTGTGAAGAAAAAAAATAGAAATTTTGTTACAGCATTTTTTTCCCGCACAACAGCTGCAGCTGGCAAAGAACACTGTCACAGCAACCTGCCCGCTGATCACAGGCTCATCGCTTTCTATAGCACATGCTGAGCGCGTGTGGTGCCTCAAACAGCCTGGGAAGTGAAAGTAAACAAAAGACAACCTCAGTGTCCTCAGCTGACAGAACTAAGATTATTCCTAGTCTTTAAATTAATATATAGCATCCCCCTTCTATCTGTTCAGTCGCCTTCCTGCTTAGGTTACAGGTTGTAAGTGATGGGGATCAATTCTAAGGTGATCACTTTAGTCATCTTCCAAAGAACCAGTTTTCACATTTGATAGCAATCAGTGGAAGTAGAGGTTTCTCTAGGCAGCATCTCTATGCATCTATTGCTTCAAATACTAGGTAGAAATACAGCTGCTGAGAACATCTAAGTATTAAGACACTGGAAGGTAAACTGGCAGATAATCAGTAAACAGAAGAATCGAGAAGTACAAAGGTGAGATGCACATATGCATTACAACAGAAATTATTCCCTTTAGCTAAAGGCTTCTCTCTGATACTTAACTAGAAAGTCATTAAAAAAATAATGAAAAGGATGAAAAGAAGTTAGACTATACTGTAACTCTTTCTTTAGAAAGGTAAGTGGCCTTGAATGTAGTCTCTAGAATAAATAATACCAAATGATTATCCTAAATTTCTTTTGTTCCTAATAATAATCACAACTTTGCTGATGCTGAAACTATACAGAAACATTTAAACTCCTAGTCTCACACCTATTTGAGCAGATAACATCTTCACATGAAGACTGGGGAACATTGATTTGATTCTTGGAAATCCCATCAACAGACTTTTGCATACACTTTTAATGCTGTGTCTCCCAAAGGCACCTTTCAAGGTCACTATTCAAATTCACAGATTCTTCAGGGCTGCTGACAGTGGCTTGCAGAGGGTATTCTTAGGAGTTCAGATTATATATTCTTCTTATCACAAAGAAAAGTGGAGAAAGGAAGTGATAGAGTGTATCTCTGCATACTCACAGTGATCACAAATCCCTGTAGGCCCATCTATTCACAAGTCTGGAGCAGTATCTCATTGCTTCCCACAGTCATTTGTAACATGCTCTGTGCCTTATCAGGTGCACTTTTGTAAATGATACAGTGTTTTGAACACAATACTGTGCACATCTTGTACGTATATTGTGTTGCTCATTCATTACAGAGTAAGATGGATGGGAACAGCTCCATAGGCTGTGCTTCTCTCCCCCTTACCATTCTCATTTTGACAGATGAATGAAATGTAAAGGCTGCAAAGTGGAAGGGGCACTCTCTAGCAACCCACTAATCAGCAAGAATTATGCCATTCCCAGCAACTGAAGTGACAAGTGTATACTTATTTTACTCACTGACAAGCGATAATGCTGACATCAGACATGTTCCCTTCTTAACACTTTTCCTACACCAATAAAGACTGAGTGGAATTGTTACATTAATTAAAAATTAGATTCAATTGCTTTAGGAACCTAAAGGTTAAGTAATATTCATGTTTGTCCATGTCAACAACCCAATGCCTGTGATCATTCTTGATTACTGGAATACAGTCTGAATGACATTCATTGAGAAATTCAATTTTTAAAAAATGAAAATTTGTTAAAAAAATGTTAAAATAGTCAAGTAGACACTATTCAGTTTGTCAAAGATAAATCTTCTCTATTGTGAAAATCTTCCAAACAGATTGACCCTATTTTGCAATTTCTCTGTAAATGTGTCATTTAAAAAGGTAATCGGGGAAATGTAGGTAGGAAATCTTTGGATATATTGAAAAAGAAAGTGCTATTTCATCTCAGGTTTGGTACTAATACCCTTGTTATAATTTGAGTATTTTCCAGTGACGTTTTAATTAAGGGATCAGATAAAGATACTTTATCATAATCATGCCTGAATTTCATGAAAACAAGGAAAGGGTCTGGTCAGGGGGCTTGAAAGGTGGAACTACGGCTTATTTCCATTTCAGCATTTCCAAAGAGACAAGGCTGGTTACTCACACCTGAAAGGACAGTCTGTGCTTGGAGGAGGAAAGCAGGTTTTCAACAACAAAGAGGCTGGGATAAACCTTCTCCATTGCTCTTCCAAGTCACTTTGATTTGGCAAATTTTGCCATGTGCAAAGAGACCCGCTGCTGTTATTTATTTCCTAATACATGTAATGAATAACTAGGTCTGACAAGGTACTAGGATAAGCTTTAATACATTTACTGCACCCAGATGAGTCCTTGGCTGGACAATTAGACATCAGTCAGATTGGGAAGGGCTGGTCTCACAATGGAAATTGCTCCCTGAAGAGGCCTGATCCTTCAGGTCACTGAGCTGGCAGCTTCCTATTCCTTGTTTTCTCCCTTAGCATTTTATACCTTTTCATGTCAATGTTCTTTCTCTTCAATCCTTGAACTGCCTCCTATTCCCATCTAAACAATCTTACCACTGTCTGCAGTTTTATTTTTCTTATCTCACATGACTCCAGGCTACGTACTTTCAACTCTCTCACAGCCTAGTGGTGTCCTTAGGAGTTTGAGCCAGGGTTATGCAGCTGTACTGAATCAGAGTTGGCCTTTGGTCACAGATGGCTGAACCTCAGGGGAAGAGACAGGCACCCGGGAACTGCAGTGATCTGCTCCCACTTAATCAGGAATAGGAACATTTTATTTTGAGACAAACAAGAAGTTGTAGAAAAGGGAGGGAAGAGGAAAAGAAATTCCCTTTGGACCTAAGTATAAGGGATAGATGGGGTTGGAAGGCATCTCTGGAGATCTGGTCTAACCCTCCTCCCAGCCCCTGCTCTGGCCTGGGACTGTATCCCATGGGATTCTTCCAAGGATGCACCTGAACAGGCCAAGTCTGCTGTCCTGAAGTCCAGTTCATCCTGCTTTTTGCCCTCCTCCCCACTGTGTTTCTGTTTCTCTGCTAAACTGAGCAAGCAATGGTAAGGGAATGCAAAGGAATTATAAGGAAAAGACCTGTCCAATTCTGAAACTGAGGTCTACACTTTGGAGAAGAAAATAGCTAATGGCCCGGTGACCACATAGTTTCTTTAATTGAACTGGACCAGAATTTCTCCTGCATAGCCATAATGGGAGTTGTGAGCCCAAAAGAAAGGTCACTTTCCAAAGTCCACTTCTCTACCTCTCCCCAAATTGCCATTGTTCTATCTCTGGTGTTTGTAAGGAATATCCTGAGTGAAGGACACAGTCCTGATCTTCTAAAGAGTCTTGCTTATCAGACGCCACCAAGCAAGAAGAATGTGATCTGCTTCTCCTTTCTTACACTGGGGCTATCACATCACATGTTGTGAGAGAATTTTTGCCCTTTGGTCCTGATCTGGGGACCAATCAAGGCAAAGCAGGATTAAGATTCAAGGTGCTCTGTCCGTCCTCCTACTGCTGAGATGCTGAAACATACAGACTTGGTACAGCTTCAGTCTCAAAAAAAAAAAAAAAAAAGAAAGAAAAAAAAAAAAGAGGAGAAATCCCATGTTAATTTAGCCAGTTTACCAAGAACCTTTGCATAGTAATCAACAGAAAAATGCATACATAAATTACATAATGCATAAACATATGTGGACGCTGTGTGTGTGTGTGTACCTGTAGGAGAGGGACAGAGCAGCAGTACTAGGTCACCCAGTAGTTCTCTGCCTTTGGGGAAATTCTAGAGTTAACGTCATTAGTCTCTGGACCGCAGGTTATACTGCTGCCACGTTGCCCCTTTAGCATGTTTGGCTAGGAGTAGCTGAATAATTTTATACACTAATTCATAAGAAAAAGATGAGCTGTTTCTTAAATTACTTATTCCTCCTCCATTACTAAAGAGACAACATCTTGTTAATAATACTTTGTATTAATTGTCTTTATTTAAAAAATAATCAAGCTCCTCTTGCATATCCTCAGTACAACACACATTTTTAATTAATAGTTGCATGCAAATGTTTACCACATTGCAAATTTGACTCTAGGAACTCAAGTTCTCTCATTATTCACAAAAAAAGTTTTCTTTAGTTTATACACAAGTAATTACATTTATAATTATAGAATATAAATATTTTTGCTTTTCTATGAGAACATACTGACATTCCATGCAGTTATAAAATTTGATGACACCAAACTGGGAGGAGGAGCTGACAGCCCAGAGGGTTGCGCTGCCGTCCAAAGGGACCTGGACAGACGGGATAGCTGGGCAGTGAGAAATCTTATGAAATTCAACAAAGACAAGTGCAAGGTCCTGCACTTGGGGAAAAATAACCCCGGTCACCAGTACAGGCTGGGGACCGACCTGCTGGAGAGCAGCTCTGCAGAGAGGGACCTGGGCGTCATGGTGGACGACAAGTTGACCATGAGGCAGCAGTGCCCTCGTGGCCAAGGAGGCCAATGGGATCCTGGGGTGCA
>VZSV01000135.1:2020886-2039481 GCA_013398735.1 Nothocercus julius
TTCTTAGAGCCCTGGCACAGGCTGCCCAGAGAGGTTCTGGAGTCTCCTTCTCTGGAGATCTTCCAAACCCGCTTGGCCGCAGTCCTGAGCCACCTGCTGTAGGTGACCCTGCGTGTGCAGGGGGGTTGGACTGGATGATCTCTAGAGGTCCCTTCCAACCTTAAGCATTCTATGATTCTATGATAAAATTTGTAAGCTGAAATGAAGACATTTATTTTCAAAAATAATGTTGAATTACTTTTGGATTTTGTGCAAAATACAAAAGCTGGTGTTTCACACTAAGGAATCAAACTACTTTGCATTAATTACAACTTGCATTTTCACTAGTAAAAATAGGTTCTCACTTTCTTTCTTCTCTCATTAGATAGATATATTCTACACAAATCTAGAACCTCATCTGACTAGTAAACAAAATAAAATCTGAAAAGCCACTGAAGTATGCTATTACCTTAATTAACTCATACTTTTATGATGCAGTTGTGGACATTATTATCCTTCTCTCCCATTTTTCAGGGTTAAAAACAGATTTCAGATTTCTTTTTTGACTTGAAAACTATAATTCAGCATTAGCATTAAAATATCATAAGAAGTTCGTTCATCATGCTTCAGCTGGAGAATTTGTTTCTAGAAAAAGCTTATTCATGTCCTTAACATTTCAGAGGCTTTTCTTCTATGCTTGTATTTTCAAAATATCATTTAGAAGATCACTGTTCCAAAAGCAGAATAGTAAAGTTAGGGGCTTTCTTTCTTTTGCCAATTGTAAAACTTAAATAACAGTAGTAACCTTTGGATTATGATTGAGTGTATACAGACAGTAACCTTAAGGACAACGCATTAAGAGAGTCTGGCAGTTTACCATGGAGCTCTCATGACTGCCTCGGTCAGAATCACTCCTTCCCTCCTGGGCAGAATCAGACACTAAAGGAAACACTTTTCCTTAGGTATTAAGGCCCCATCAAATTCTTAGTTGCCCTACTGCCAAATAAAGTGCCTTTAGTCAAAAATGCAGATCCTTAAAGCACCCACTTAGTTGATTCCTCTTACTGCTGACTGTGGGAAGTTGGCTATGTTTTCACTGCCGTTTCCTGACTCAAGCATCTCTTCATGGGAGCAATGATTTCTGCTAAAAAGGCAGCCTTAAGGAACTAGGTATCAAACTCACAATTTATGTGTTGGGCTTTAAATGCTCTGTCATGACACCACGTACCCTCTCATCATCCCTGCTGCCTGTGGGACCCAACCCAGGGCTCCCTTCTCCCAGGTGCGGGAACAAAAGTTGTCTCTACTTTGATAAACAGCTGAGAGATGCGGAGCATAAGCCACTTATAGGCACCCCTCACACTTTTACTGCCTGTTCTGTAAATAGTTTACGTCATGTTGTGAGCACATAAACATATAACACTGTCTTGTTCTGTACCAGGAGCCCGAGATCTTAACTATAGCAAATGTCAACTCACCTGAAGGGTCACTGGCCCAACCAACCATGCAGCACCTAAGTGCCGTTAGAGAAGAAGCCTGTTGTGATCACTGTATACCACTGCTCATTACAGGCTAAAAATAAGCCTACGGACACTGAGAAAATGAAATTTTCAGCTGTTTTAACAAATAAAAGATGCAGAGACACCTTAAAAATGATCCAAAGGCATTTGGATCTTTTCACCTTTTTCAGTGGGACTAAGATTTGACCCTTACTACTTCTATGTAGGGAACAGGTAAAGACTCTTTACCGAACATGGTCTTCAGTCACAGAAGCCATTTACGCTAGAAAGTAATTGTGTGCATCAGTGAGAACATTTATTAATTTATTAATATACATTCTTAAACAGACTACCTTTCAGACCTCTCAAAACTCTTTTGCATTTTTGTTCAATAAAAGCTATAGAAAAAAATGACACATTGTATTCTGCCAATGATAATTCAAGCTCAGTCCCTTCATTGTGGCAGCTAAAATCATGTGAAACTCTAGAAGTGAGCTGGAGAAAGACTGATTGTCAGTGTCCTTCAGAAGAAATATCTTTCACTCTTCAAACCTTTCACTCACAGGTGAAGACAATCAAATGGCTTTCTTGGGAGAAATACAGCATCTGAGATTGAGCTCCCTAGTTGTGTCTGAGTTTTCTAGTGATACAAACCCTATCTGTTTGTCTTGAATAAGAAACAGTCTACTATATCTGGAAATCTTAACTTATTATGGTTTGATTTTTTGGAATTAACTCAGACAAAAACCCTTACAAAAGGATGCAAGGGCAGATTACTAAACTATCCAGGCATAGTACTATTTACACCAGATTCTCCTTCACTCAGCCAATGGAAAAAAAAAAAACAGCAAGTGAGACAAATCTAAATCTCCATGTGGCTGCCAAGGAGAGAGCCTAGTTAAAGGCGGTTTTGGTTTTTTGGTTTTTAAGTTCAGGGAAGTATAATTGTCACACGCAGCAAGATGGAGTGCAGGACATAAAGATCTCTCCACGCAATTAGCTGCATTAATAACTTTGTAGGATTTTTTTTCTTACTCTGAAAGTACATGCAGGTATAAAAATGTAAATGTGGAAATTTCTGACAAACACAATACAACACAATGCCAATCAAAAAGGAAATGAAATTGTACACGAAGCAGAAGAATAATTCTTTGTGACATACTGAGGGAAATGATAAGAGGGCATTATAGAAAGAGATGTAAATTTTCTGTTTTAAGTGTTAGAGAATAAGAAGTTAAAACCTCACAGATGTATGACACATGACAGAAAATAAAAATAGGTGTACACTAATCTGGCATAATGTTAGGTTGCTGTTATTGTACCATGACTAGGGTATTGCATATGGAAAAGCTGAAGTGACCAAACTGGAAGTGACAGTAAATTATGATTTACACGATTCACTGATTCATTCTGCGTCCTTGGGGCAAATTGTTTAAGGACTAGTTTTCAAAAGGTCAAACATAACTAGGCATATGAAAACACACTCCTGCTTGCATACATATTACATGATGGAGGGCAAATTGCCATGGGAAAATGTCTAGTTATTCGTGGGAGTTCTGTGGGAGTTCACTTGATTCAAAACTGAAGATCTGGCACACTACATAGATTACTGGAGAGTGCAGTCACATGGACTATTAAATGCATATAGGCAACTTCCATTTCAGATGCTTCCAGTTTTTCATGGTGCATCCCTGCTTAGGTACTCCTCAGTTCTTCCTTCTGTTATAATTAGCTGAGTATCTGATTACTCCCTTGCCATTTTTTAACATGATTCAAGTTTATATTATATATATACAGAAATGGACCTCCTCTCGAGATCAAGAATAAGCCCAGAGTGCAGTAGAACTTGATAACCATATAAATTAAGTCAGTAACATTATTACTTTGGGAAGCAAAAAAAGTTTGATGACACAGGAGAGGTTTTCCTTTCCTTTAAAGTCATTAATGGAAAATATTATCTGTATTCTGTGTGTCTGTGACTGCAGTTATGACAGGTTGTCCTCTTAGAAGGACCTCTACCTACCACAGGATTTTGAATCACAACAATAGCGGTAATATATTACAAAGGTCAAACAAAACTGACTATATGCAAGGTCCTGTCAAACTGACACAGAAAAGAAGATGAAAACAGTAGAAGAAAGTTTTCTTTTCATCCGTTTTAAGCTAATGATGTTCACAAAACACATTGAGCCATACTGCCTTTTTAAAGTTATAAAGTTGTTACTGACTCAAATTATAATAGAGAAGGGTTAGTGTAACCACTATGGCATCCAGTTAGTTGAAAATATTTTTTTTTTTCGCCAGGAACATTTTGAAGTTCATACTCAGAAACTCTCTACATTTGCAGAATGTATGTGCATATTTTATTTTGCATACGGTTAATTTTATGCTTAAATGCAGCAGTCCATTTTCTTCAACAAGCTCTGCCCCCAGGAACAAGTTGTCATTAACTGCTAAATCTGAACCCATGAGCAGCTTTCTCTTGAGCATTTACTGGAGATTTCAGTTTTAAATGCTTTTAAAATCACATTATGATACAGTCTAGTAGTGCTAATTTTGTACTGGATAGTTGGCAATGTAGAGCAACACCTGGTTCTGATGTACCATCGTGTGATTTTGGAACACTGGAGTGGTTCTGAGAGTGCTGGAACTGAGTCTGACACAGTAATTCTGAGCTGGAGGGGAAGCAAACCTAGTTTGGGCCATGTATCTGGGTATGTTAATGCATCGTACTTCCCTGGCCAATTAGTTTGGTTTGGTCTGTAACTAAAACCCCAGACTCAGAAACAGAGAATGGAAATTAATGTCCACACTATGGTAGATGGCTTTTGAAAAAAATGAACTGAAAGCGTTAAGGTAAAGACTTTTCAAAGATGTCCTGGTAAACTCTACCAAGGGTTGCTCCTCCTCTTTGTCAGGGGTGGTGAGATAATGCTCTTCTCTCTCAAGTGGGACCATTGGTTTCCAAATATGTCAACCATATGGAAGACCATCTAGTGGCAGAACGGGCAGAAAATGAGCAAAATCATGAAGTTAAAAGCTTACACTTGAAATAAAGAGGGATAGGGGTCCACTGGAGGCACAATGTTATATGTGAGTATGCAAAATTCTTCCTAGCCACTTTTCTGAGACAAATGTAATGTGCAGTGATTTGGACTGGAGAGTAGAATACCAGAATATGGGTACAGAGATGCAACCATTAGAAAGTTGTGTCATGCTGGTAGGGATGATGGGTAGAATTTATGTTAAGGATGGGAACATCTCAGCCTTTTTACATAGATGCATAAAAATGGATGGCTTTTTATATGTGGTACCATCTGCTTTTTATAGTTTATTTTTTCTTCATGGGATATTTTTATTTCAATTTATTCCCCTTGAGGAATTCATTTCCTTAATGTTGAGCTGGTTAATAGAAAAAAAAATTATTGCTGTACATATAATACAGCTAAATTATATAACTAATCATATGATATGGCTGTTCAAGTGGGTCTTGTTTCTGTTGAGAAAGTAAATAAAAATAAGATTTTTTAAAAATAACAGAAAAGTCCTTATTTTTAGAAGCACCGACCACCCTAAATCCCTCTGTCTACCAGAGAAATTTTGGGCTGCTCCAAGAATCTGTCACCTGATCGCTACTTATGGGGAGATTATTGACCCTGTTGACATTATTCACCTTCTCCCTCAAAATGCACAGGGCACCTCACAATCAATTTCTCTCTCATATTTCTGCTCACAGTAGCAGGCATTATTGCCTGATGAGAAAATCGTAATCAAACTACACCAATGTCCTCCAAACCTTGAACCTGTGCCCAGGCTGTGAGGCTGGTGCCTCCGTTAATTAACTATTCTAAATTTAACTGTCAACATTAATTAGGAAATCCATTGTCTATAAATATGTGACCTGATGAAAGGAGACAGGGAAAGCATCTAGGACCATTAAGGCATAAAGCACCAACTTCAGGATGCTCGGTTCCTGATAGGATGGGCTGCAGCAATGCCTTCCCACTTCTTCTGCTTAAATCCTGACTTCTATCATTCTCTTTCTATTGTCTCATCCTGTAAGTAAACAGCAAGGGAAATAAAGAGGACAAATGTGTAAATCTCTGCATTTTCTACTAGGCAACCAGAAAAGAGGTTGGATACCTCACACTGAGACCCAAGAGAAGCACCTTTTTCATTAAATATCCGCTAGCATGGGTACCACAGCAGGACCAGACAAACACTCTGCTGTCGGCTGCAAATCATATCACATATCCTTGGAGGATACTGAGAAATGAGTTTGCTCCAAGCTCCATCCTGCCCAGTTGTACCAGCATCAGTTCATGAACAAGCTAACTCCAAGCTGCTCAGTCTGTTATCAGCCCTTGAGACTCATATGTAGATTATATATATGTTGATGTACCAGATGTCCAGATGTCCAGACAGAGAACCATAATGAAACAAGATTTTAGTAATGTCTTTGACATAATCTCACATAGTATTCGTATAGCCAAACTGGTGAGATGGACTAGGTTAGTGTTAAGGTGGATGGAAGATTGGCTGGAGCTTTGGGTTCAAAAGTTTGTCATCAGTGGCACAAAATCCAGCTGGGAGCTGTTTAATGGAAGCATTATTCAAGGTTCAATAATGGAGCCAGTGTTACTTAATGTCTACATTAATGATCTAAGAAATGGAATGGAGTGCACCCTCAGCAAGTTTGATGATGATACCACACTTGGAAGGAATAGCTAATATGCCAGAAAGTAGGACTGCTATTCAAAGAGACCGGGAGGCTGTAGAAATGGACTGACAGAAACTGCATGAAGTTCCACAAAAGCAAACGTGAACTCCATGCAAAAAGCACAGGTTAAGGCTCACTGTTTAGGAAGCATCTTTGCAGAAAATGACTTGGAGACAACCAGTTGAACTTTAGTCAGCAGTGTGACCTTGTGGCAAAGGAGGCCATGTGCATGATGGGCTGTGTCGACAAGACTTTAGCCAACATGTTGAGGTAAGTGATTTTCCCCTTCTGTTTGGCACTTGTGAGATCACATCTAGAGTACTTTGTCCATTTATGGGCTTCCCAGTGCAAGAAAGACTGCTAAGCTGGAGGGATGCACCATAGGGCTAATAGAAATGACAAGGGACTAAATAAAGTAGCATGCAAAGAGGGGATAAGGGAGCTCAGTTTGCCAGCCTGAAGAAGAGAAGACTAAAGAAAGATTAAAGAAAACAGTCTTCTGCTATATAACAATGATTTAGCAGAGTGAAAAGAGAAGATAGATACATCTCAGAGTTGCACAGGAGTAGGAGGGGAGGCAAGGCAATGGTAAAACCTTTTAGCAAGGCAAATAATAGGAAAAAGAATGTGCATAGTAAGAGTGATCAAGCACGGGAACAGATTCCCCAGCAAGGCAGTGGAATCTCCATCCATGGAGATATTAAAAACCCCACCAGACAAATTCCCAAGCAGCATGCTCTGACTCTGAGCAAGGAGGCTGGACAGTATGATCTCCAGAGATCCCTGCCAATCTAAGCTGGTCTACAGTTTTAAGACGAGTTTTTGACTCTCCACTAACTCTTTCTACTCTGCTTCAGAACCCTGTACTTTTATCACATTCACTCAAACAGGGTGATAATGTTACCTGTTAATCTTTAAAACAGAATTATCAAGTCTGTAGCAAGATTGTCTACTTGGTTACAACAGCTCTATTGAAATTTATAGGAGATATTAAGCAATTTGGCAGTGCCTCAAAATTAAAAAATGATTTATTATGAAGATCTTTCTCATACTAAAATGGTTCTCAACTGACTGAACAGTCATTCCTCTATATAAATGTGAGCTTTTTAGATGGCATTGTTACAGGTTTTCTTTATAACAGTACAAAAAAAAAAATTAAAGTCTATTTCAAAACTTCTCAACTGTGTAAAATAACTTTGCCATGGAATTCTGTGTCATAATTAGACTTACAGTATTGGATGACATATAAAGTTATTGAATTATTTATGGTGGTCAAAATAATGGAAGACAGTGAGGATCTCAAAGAGAGAAATTTTAAAAAGGGAACTGAAATATTATGAAATTAAATTTAGCATAGATAAGCTTAAAATAATACACATAGAATAACTGACCTGTCTTTGATATGTCAGTATGCATCGGGATAAAACTGATCTCTCCCCTTCCAAGAAGAAGCACTGAAATTATCATTATATTATTGTGGATTATCATTAACATGCTTATGAAACAGGTAGAGATGTAAATGTTTTCGCAGTCTATGTAACTATTATGCTCACAAACAAGCTTTGTTGAGGGAAACTTCCTCTGAATTCCACTACCTTTTGCATCATTTCTGCTGCCTCCTGCTTATCAAGGACTTTCAGCAGCCATTACTGAAGCTTGGGTATATTTTTATCCATCATAATATGCTCCTCTTGTCCTGTTCTTACTACAGATGAGCTTACAAACATCTGGGACAAAGGATTGTGATAGAAAGTCATTTGTGTATGTACTAGTTCAATATGCAAGGTCAACTGTCTGATATGATCTTCAAATTACCTTGCATTTATCATGTGGTGAGAGTTTTCTTATAGTCATAGTAATTTCCCATATATATTCTTACCTGGGATAAGTGTAAGGTAATTCAAATTGACCCATATATTCATATCTACTTATGTTTAAAATAGAGTTTTTAGGCCATATTCTAACTGCCATTCAGGCTGTACTAGATTTCAATAAATACATTTTTTTTTATGCATATGCATTTCTTTTCACTGACATTCACAGAATAGATTCTCATACAAGCCATTTTTCCACCGTATTTCCAAAGACTCTCCTCTATTTCTCATCTCTTTACAAAGCCTGCAACCATTATCTCTTCTTGCTTACGAAAAGAAGCATAGCTTTGACTTATATTTGTTTTCATCATGCCTTTGCAGAGAATTTTTTCCCTTGTTTGGCACCCAGATCCTTTCATTCAGATACTTCAGTAATGTGGTTGTCACCCCCTGAGGTCACCAGCGAAAAGGAGAACAATTAAATTTTAACTATTTGCTCATCCAGTTGCAGAGGGCGATTCCCCTCATGTGGGACAATGGCTTTTGAGATATCACATATGTTAATGTATTCAGATACATGGTTCTGGGGGATTTTGCCTAGGTGGAAATAGGAGTAGATGGAAACAATAATAATAATAATAATAATACAGCAATCAATGTCACATCTTAACTACTTTCCCCTCATCTAGAATTTACACAATATTCCTGTAATTTATCTTCATTAGTCAAACCTACTAATAACATGCTTCATATATTCTGCCTTTTAGTGCAGATAGTATTATTTTATGATCTGTTCATCAAGTCTGCAATGAGATTTAATAGCTGAGCACTCAAGAAAGTCTAAAATGTATATTGTGCACAGACCACAAGGACAAGAGAAAGGAAACTACTGATACTGCTATGTGCCTGCGCACAGGTACTACTTAAAGCAGAAAGAGCTAGGAACAGAGAGGATAGACAACAAAGCTAATGCATATTTGTCATGGACTTTTTGGTTTTATGCAAGTATAAGAACTGAATTTTATTCTTTTGTTGAAGGACACTGTAGCAGCCAATATGTTATTTAGCTTCCAGAATGAGACTTGAATGTGATATGTATTTTATTTTTAATCTCTGCAGACCAAACATCAATCATTCTGTCCATGTTTGAAAGGACAAGAAAGATCAAACAACAGAGCAAAAGGATACCAAGGGTAAGACTTTTCAGATATGTTGTGAATATACAAGTCTGTAAATATTGATGTTCTTTGCAATACAAAACATTCCCATCAATTTGGCTCCAGGGAGCAGGGAAATTAAACCATATTTCACAAGCCTCCAAGCATTAATTGAATAATGAGATCAATTAGCAAATCCACTAAATTATTAAGTGAGTCTCATACATATAACCACATTATCTCATGTCTTCCTCATTCCTTCATTGCAGGCAATGAAGATTCTCAGAGTAATTGAATCCCAGTACTAGCAGAACCAGAAGTGACCGTTCTTAATATGTAAGAATACACAGAAATGGGATTTCAATGATAGGATGTTTATGAATATCAATTGAGTTTCTTCTGGTAAAAATATAAAATTTGCTTTGCAGGACCTAATGTTACTACCCCAACGGAGTACAAAGTCCGGCATGTCCTCTGTGAAGCTGGCTGCAATTGCTGCAGTTGTCCAAATAATGATGTCTTTACCCATCTGATGTTCCTGTTAACAGAACTCAGGCATGCAAAAGAACCTCTTTTCTCTCAGCTTCTCATGGATCAAGCTTTCCTTACAGCTTCTTCTCTTCAAACACTGAGATCTTCTGCCCATCACCGGTTTTGCAGCTTTTATGCTTTGTTTTTGCTTGGTTAATGGGGAAGGGAGCAAATGGGAAGAGAAACTGTTGCTTACAAGGACTCAAGAAATCACAGATACAGTGAGGCATGGATCAGCACCTGTGGGAGAGGAGCTGAAGTCTGTATCTACAGAGAGCAAAAAAGATAAAGCAGGTTGGAACAGCACCAGTAAAATCCACATGGTGGTAACAAAGTGGGACATCCCAGCTCAGGTTGAGAAGTGAGAGGATAGTTTAAATGGTGAGGGAGATTTCAAGGAGGGCAAAGGCAGAGCACAGGGATAAGAGGCTTTGTGGGAATATGAGGTTAAATCACGAGAAAGAGTCTCAATATTCCCTGTTAGCAGATAGACTGCTAAAGTCTTGTCTAGACTGCAGTGTGGCCCCAGGTGCAGCTTCTAAGGGACAGAAATTCTCCTGTGGAAACACTGGTTCCTGCAGTTTCTACTCAGGGTTGTACTGGATTATTGTGAAATTAGAACCAATTTCCAACATAGGAAAGGATTGGATCTGTACAAATTAAAAAGTATCTGCTTTCGTCTAAAGATGGGCAATTGTAACTAAGTGGCTGAGAGCATAATTTGCCTCTAGGAACAGAATTAATGAAATGCCCGTGCAAATAAATTTGCTGAACTTCTGCAATTTTAGGCAATGCAGTGAGAGTGCTTTGAATTTGCATTAAAACTACACTAATTCTTTAATCTAGTCAAATTTAATTGCATATTGTCCTTTATCATGCAAATAACTGTTTTCTTAATAGGTACTGCGGGAGAGACTATTACTTCAAAACTTCCAATTAAGCATAACAGATGAGAATCAATGACATCTTGGAAATAATTTCAGCATGGATAATATTGGAAACTCAATGCATTCAGTAGCTCTCTTTCCAAAATAAGTCATTAGAAGTGTAAGCCACATTGTACCTCCCAAGAACCTGCAAGAAATAAGAAATCTATGGACAGAAAAAAATATTACTGCTGAAGATCCCTATATTGATTCATATGTTTCATTAAACTCTCTAAAATTCTGCTGTCAAGTGAGTGCTTTGCTGTCACAGTGATGGTCAGTCTATAAATGTCATAGAAAAGTATAAATTTGAATTCACTCCCTATCTGTGCTTGTGTAACACTGTGAGCAGTCCTATCTCTAGTCTGCACTGAATGAAACCTGATAGCAATGGAAGAGCCAGGAACTATCAGCAGCACGTTAGAACATGAGCTCTGTCTACCAGCATGTCGGTGTAGCTCTGCTTTTTAATTTTCATTTCCCACATATGTTGGAGAGAAAAAAAATAGCAGTGATGTATTCACTGGGTAGAAAAAATACTGAAATTATGACCTCTTCTGATTCAATTCACTAACAGTATTGATTTTCTAATGGAATCTGAAGTGAGTTTCATTTGATTGACATCAAAGAGGAACAAATGTTGTCACTGTACTATGAAGAAAACAAAGAAAATGGTAATCTTATTCTGAAAGAGGAAGTGAGGTATTGTAGCAGAGGTGAGATCCCTGGTGTGCGCATCATGAAAGTGTTATTTTCTCAGGTTTTTGATGAAATCACCATACTTCATATTTTTTCTATATTTATGGAGTTCCTCTCTCGCGTGGTGCTCGTTATCTTGAAGGAGGCAGTAGAGTCCCAGTTATCTAGCAGGGGCTCTGCTGACAGTAACAGAATGATTTTCCCCCCCTTTCCTTAGACTGGTATGTGCATAGTTGTTTTTTCCATGCCCAATACCCACTCTATATGATAATAATATGATAATAATAATGATAATTCAAATTTCTTTTTTTTTTTTCCTTATACCACCAGAAAGGGCTTGTGGAAGGGTGCATACTTCATGACATTTTAGTTGCTTTAGTAATGTTGATATCATCTCATAATCCATTTTCTGTTTTTGTCAATTATAGGCCTTAAAGCTTGGTTAAACAGAACTATCACCACATTTTTCACAAAAATTTCACCCCCCCCCCAAAAAAAAAATAGAAGAAAATGTGTTCTTTCTGTGTTTTCTTAAGAGTGTTTTCTTAAAGCAAAATATACCATGATTACAAGCTCTATTGTGTTTTCAGGAAAATGATTTTTTTTTGTCAGAATATTTTAAAAAGAAAAATGAAAGGGGTGTTGATACCAAACCAAAAAATAACATCAATATTTTAAAAAGCAGACAAAAATTTTGGCTATGTAGTAATAGACCTGTGACTATATGAAGAATTGAGAGAAGTTATATGTGATAACAACCTGCACACTAAGCAAGCGAGCACATTAAGAGCTTGCTTTATATTCTGGTCTCCATTAGTAACACTTTTTAGAACTATAACTCTGGGTAACAGCAATCTATTTGAATTAAAATACATATTGTGAATATCTGTCACAGTCTATCCCCTGAAGTTCTCTTCCCTCTTCATGGGGAGCCTCTAGAGCCAAATAAACTTCCCCCTGGTTCAGAACTGGAGAGTGCTCTGGAAAGGGCTCTGGGGCGCTTAATGAGTGCTGTGTGTGTACTTGTACTGCTGTAATTACAGGCATCCGTCATTAAGGAGACTCAGTGCTTTGATTTAAAGAATTCTTACTAAAAAGGGACACAATGAAATTTTTATATGACAAAAGAAGACAATGGGAAAGTACAACTGGTAGGATTTATCTTTCTGGGCTTACGCCATTTATATGTTCGGCATCTCAGTCAAAGCTATTTGTCTAGTCTCTTTCTATAATCAATGAAACCATGGAGGCATCTCCAGAGAAGATTAATCCTACCTCTCCCAAATGTTTCTTGGGATGGGATGAAGCATCTCCTGCATATGGTTTCCTCTCATATGTAGGAGTGTAAGGTAAAATTAACCCCTTGTTAGGTTTATTGCATTAATTTTTATTAAAACACTGTACTTAGCCTTGGCTTATGTCTAAATTATTAACAGAAGCAGAGCTAGATGACTGAGGAAAACACAACAAAAGTCCAAGAGCAAATTAAAATCCCCAAGCAAATTAAACTTTTTCCGAGGCTTACTTATAGATTTGTAAATCTATGTGTCTGTCTGTCTATTTTCTGTACTCTGTGTAACCAAAAAAGTGCTAGAGTAGCAACAATATCTGATTGTATTGCCTTCAGGCATTTCAGTGTCTTTGTACACTAAAACAAAATAATTGGATCATCAGAATCTGTGATTCTGGCTATCTACTGATGTTTTGCAAGGCCTTTGAAAGCAACGTGGCTATTCTTTAGGACTGTGAGATTTTTTTTAGAACAAGCTTGCCTGCACTTGATTGCCTCGGGGACTACTTTAAAACTTGTTTTCTCCAACGGTGAGAGCAGCCTAAGGCATTTGCACTCTCTCCTACCCTGGCCACCCAGCCCTGTGCTAGCGCAGATTTCGCTGCCTTCTCAAGGTGATCACAACACTGTTTGTGCTGCATCAGTAAAACACTACGGTTTATCTCAGGTGTTTCAGTGATGAAGGTTGCAGTGCTACATTGAGGTGGTTGCAAAGGCACAGCTGAGCAGGTGGAGCGGTTGGGAGCAGAGAAACCAGGACCCAGAGGGAGGGCAGTTTTTAGCTTACTTTGCTGTTGGAAGAAGATTAATGTTGCCATGTATGCTGAACTGTACATATGACCCTTGTGACCTGTTATCTGGCCTGCTCGACTTTTTCATAGGTGAGCATAGACCTTTAATTTGAGGTGCCATCTCATAGACCCAATTACACTTATCCTGTGGTTGCTACAGTTAGTGTGCCTAGTTTCAGGTTGCCTACTCCCTGACTGAGCATGTTCACCTGAGCCAAAGTTATGAAATCACTTTCTTCTGAACCCTTTGCATGGGTTCAACATTTTTTGAAAGATAGCTTTAACCCAGAGGGACCTACATCATTTATCCAAATACATCTCCATTTGACATAAACACCCTAATGTGTTATGCTTAGTATGACAGAAATACGATCAGAGACTCACACTTGATCTGGATCCAGTCTGCCTTGCCAGGAGACCTGATAGCAAACAAGCCCAGCGTTAATAAACCGTGGCCTTCAGTGCTGCCATTTGACCTTGGTGTGCTCTCAGAGGGCCGGAGAACGACCTCCCCGCTGACCCTCCATGGAGCAAAAACAGGCATCCCATCCTGACTCCGCCACCAGGCCAGCTGCAGCCTAACTCACTTCCCCAGAAACCTCTAGCTAGCAGTAGACTCATTAATTTGTCTGAACGATCAGCTGGGTAACAGCCATAGCAGAAACAAAAATGAGGCTGACTTTTATATAGTGAAAGATCTCCACAAGGTTACAAGTTGTCGTTTTTTAACAGCTATAAACCCCTTTTATTTAACCTTTGAGATTTTCTCTGACGTGCTAGTTTGCCGCAAACCCTTAAACCAACTCTCCCCAGGAAGCGACAGGGACCGTTTTGGAAGCTGAGGTATTTCTTAAAGGGGAGAAATATGGGTAAGGAGTGAACTTCCATCATAACACCAGTCTGTGCTTCTTTAGTGCCTAGTATCCAAAAGAGCCATTATGCTGGTGAGGCTCTGCAGTGCTCAGTATATCCTGGCTGCTCTCCCTTTTGTCCTTGACATGTCTCTTATATGGTGTGGACCGGAGGGACTGATGAAGAGGTAGAAACATCAGTTTTATGTCAGCTGTGGATTTCTCTATTCTAGACAACCCTTTGCTGCACATTAAAAGCTGCTTCAAGGTCCCTTTATGTTCTTCAGGTGGACCTCAGAGTAGGCTTGAATCCCTCCCTCAGAGAGTTTTGCATGATTTAAGCTCTGTGATTTGTGCCACCTTTAACGGACGTTGTTTGGCTAAAATCCGACATTCAGTTTGAAAGTTTGTTCTGAATTTTGCTTTCATCTCCTTGTTCAGTTGTGACTGTGTCCAAAGCCTAATTTAACAGAATTTATTTTTTTTATCCTTCTCTCTGACATTTGTGTATCTCTACACAAATTAAACTCAGTTTAATACAGAGCCCTAGACTGCAGTGATATAACTAAAGAGAGAAATAAGCCCATACTACTGGTTATGAGAGAGTTGTACATAAAGTGACTGTACAAATGATCTCTAAAACATTTTGGTTGTTGTTACTACAACTAGTAGGGATGACTAACATCATCAAGCAGTACTTAGGGGATTGATGTTTTTAATTAGAAATAATCTGACACTCTATTTCATTAAAAAACACGCCACAAATCTCTGTATATGCAATAATTGACAATTCTCTCCTATCTTACTCATCTAATGTGCAATCTGCATCACACCCAGGGAAAATATGAAAGGCTTTTATCTGTCAGCAAAAGGAATGTGCATCTTTGCAGTCAAGTGCAATGAAAACAATGAATATATTTTTGAATGGCAGAGAAAATTCTAGTATTTTCATGGGTTTTCAGTTGTGCTGCAATTCTTCTTTCTTGTTTTAACAATGTTATGTTACAATAGAAAGGTATTTGCTGCTTACCAAAGCAACTGGACTCTTTACATATATAAACGACTCCTACTGAAGGACCTGAACCTGAAAAATCCTTTTCACATGGAATTTTTCCTAGTGTAAGGCAGTGAACTGCTTTCTAAAGTAAGGCATTCCTGGAGGAATGTCTGAAAGGATAAACTGGCCAAAAAGTGATGCAGAGACTAAGAAGGCCTTGAGCACACCCGTAAGAGCTAGAACGTAAAAACAGAAAAGAGGGAGATGATCCTGCGGGCAAGGGCTTTGATGTGGGAACAGCTGAGAGAAACCATCACTAAAATGTTTGCAATAAAATTGAAAATGCTTAAAATTGGATAGAAGGATTAAAAATATAAATCTGGAAAAACAGATCTTCCCTGAAGAAAAATATACAATGAGCAGTGTTTTCACAGCCAAACTTTCAATATGCCTTCCATCACTGTGCCTGCAATCACTCCAGCTGCACTTAATTGATGGGGTCATTTCCCCTGCGCTCATTTTGAAGTTAGGTCATTTGGACAGCGAAGTACTAGAATGCCCAGGACATAAATCGCTACCGTCATCAGCACCTTTCTCATGGGCTGAAGGGCTATTGTGCACTTACAGCTACTGAAAAATAATCTGAGCCCATGCCTTTAAAATACAGGCTCTGTTTTTGTTTGTTTGATTGTTCTTAACGGAAAGTAAAACCTTATTAAATTCTTTTTAAGAAGTTAGCTTGACCCTGAATGGGATCCTGAATAAAGACCAGGAGACAGGAGATTTACTGGCATAATAAATCCAGCTCACTTTATTTTCCATGACTTTATTTCTCCTTGTTAAATATAGTTCTGCACATCCTTAAAATTAACTAAACACAGGGGCAGGTGGGTTATTGTCAGACTTATCATATGTAATACTAGTATTTTATATGTGATTCTATGAAGAATTAATGACAAACCATCAACTGTGTTTTGGTAAGTTGTCCATATAGTGAATTCTTCTTATGTAACACATATCTTGTCACAAAAGTGTTGAAGAGGTTTTAATGTCCCCTCATTTAACAACCTTGGATGCTTTATTTGTTCACCGTCATCCCAAAAACCTGTTAATAGAGGCTTTAATTACATTAAAAAAGGGATAGAGAAAGAATCCAGCTTGAAAGAGCAAGAAAATAAGAGGGCTTATAAAGTATTCCAGCTATATATCATGAAGTCTTTCATTATAACTCTACTTATAGCCATAATAAGAAAACAAAGCATAATTGCAGCTAAATACTTTTTGGATAAAATAATTGAGAAAAAAATGAAGTTGGAAGATAATGCCAGGAAAAGTTAGGAAACTCCTTTTTGGACAAAGGGAGAGAAATGCCATCTTGGAAAACTGAGAATGCTAAGCCTAGGATAAGGTTAGCAAAGGAAAAGGGCTCTCTGCTAGCTGTGAAAGGTTGCAGCCGTCTGTTAGCTGTGCTCCAGAGCACCTAAAGAGCAAACGGATCACTAGCAGCAGCCCAGAACTGCTTTGTGTCACTATTTTGTTTCTTTCTTTTGCTATTTGTCTGATTGTGTAATCAGAAGCCTAAGCTTTTTGCTAGAGGCAACTGGTTTTATTTTTACCCATAATTTTCTCTGCTGCTTCACTGAGCAAAGCTCTAAAATCTGTAATGTTGTTGGTTTTCCAAAAGCTAAAGATCCAGACAGAGCAGGATGGACAGACTCCTTTTGTAGAGCCTGCTCTCTAGGATAAATATTAGTGTCTTTAGGAAAAGTGTGTGTCCCAGCTATCTGCAAGAGTCAGTGTGGAGATTTACATTGCCAGTCCTGCCTTCCACAGAAAAGCGTTTCCTGTTGGTCCAAACCACTGCCCTTCTGGAAAAATAAGGAAAAACAGTTCATCAGGATAGCAGAATTCAGCAGTATAAAATCCCCTCTAGCCACCTATCCCATCTTTGCCAACGGGCAGTAGTAAAGAGCAGAAAAGTGCCTGGCTGTCCCTCCCCATAGCACGTACCCAGCTTCCAGTGATCTGCAACCAAGGGGCTTCTGGGTCAGATAGAGCATCTTTGTTCCCAACAACTGTTGATGGATGTTTCTTTCACAAGTCAAATCTACTTTGTGTTATCATATCCCATGTCAGAGAGATCCACATATTAAATAGGAGTTGTGTAGAAAAAAAAAAATCCTGTTGATTACTTTGAACATATCATCTCTCAATTTCATTGGGTCCTGTCATTTTTTGAGATAATGAGAAGCAATGAATAATTGCTCTTTCTTTGCTTACCGTTATTTGTGATTTTGTAGATTTCTATCATGGCTCTCTCATTTGCTTCCTTTGTAGGCTGAAGAATCTTAATCCACACTGTCATTGCTCATAAAGAAATATTTATAACCCTGACCTTCTTTCTCCTCTATGAACTTTTTCTAGCCCCATTATGTCATATTTGAGGAGAAGAGGACTAGTTCTGCACCACACTTCAAGATGTAATTTCAGTGTGGATTTATGGTATGGAAATACTGCTTTGGATATAAAGTAAGGTTTGTTTTTTCATTTGTGCATGACCCCCTATTATTACATAGATTTTCATTTTTATAACCTTAAATAACTTGGGATCACAATTAAAAATACTCTCTTGATTCTCTACCTTCTTCAATTCTGTATATACTCAGTATCACAGACCAGCAAAAATTTCTGTCCCTCTACATCTTCCCATCTATGAATTTCCCCTGTTGTAAAGCCCAGGCATTCTCTCCTTCTCTTTGTTTCTCCCCTGATAACTTTATGTTAATCTATGAGATGACTTCCCTCTCTCCAACAGCCAGCTTAGTTTCTTTAAAAGCTCAGGATGCCAGCTGCCCCCTGATTTATCACACAATAAACCAGGATGATAGTTATCTACTTTATAAATTGCTTTCAAATCTGCAGATGAGAAATGCTAGATGTTAATATTTGTTGCAAAAACTGTATCACTTTGCCTTAGATAAAAGATACTATGAGAGAAGGAATTGAGGCATGAGAGTGTGAAGGTTGCACAGTAGCCTGCAAGGAAGGCTGAATGCTACACAGAAATCAGAGTCATTCCCAACTGAGCTTGAGGCTTTCCTGGGTTTTAGCAGAGTTATTGCTTGACTAATTTCTCTCTGTGTAAAATGGTCTTCCAACTGTGACTGTGTCAGGGTTAAATAAATGTAGGTCTGGTAGCTTATCAAAAAAGGTGCCAAAGAAAGATGAATCTTTGCTAGGCTGTGAGTACAGGTCTTGACAGATTTGTGTATAAAGTCCCCAGAATCTTCAGTGGTTCAGTCACCTGACTTTTCACAGAGGGATTTGATGTCTGCTTTCT
>VZSV01000135.1:2039551-2078531 GCA_013398735.1 Nothocercus julius
AAAAAAAAAAAAAAAAAAAAAAAAAAAAAAAAAGAATAAGTGAGGGAAACAGTACAGTGCGGGTTTTTTGTTTCATTTTGTTTTGTTTTGCTGTATAAATTTATCTTCACTTTATTCACAAAGAATTTTGAGTGTTGCCTTCTCAAAATTTTCTTGTATTGTTCTAACAGTGGCTACTTCCAAAAGGAACCTTCCAAAAGTGACATTTTCACCTATGCTAGCAATAACTTTGTAATAAAACTGAAAAGTGGGTCAAGGTGTCACTATTAGAATTTTGTCTAACCCCGTAATAAAATTCTGGTTTGACAAAGATGGGATCTAAACGAGATGCTCCTGAAGCCAGCTGGTATCATTGCATTGATTTTAAGAAGAGTTGATTCAGGATTTAATGAGCAGAAATATATATATTTTAAGTTACCTCTATAATATTGCACAACTTACAGAGTCAGGATGAAGTGACAGACTAAACAAAGAGAGAATCTGACTGCAGTAGGTTGCAGGGCTGAAGTCAAATTAAGCAATGTACAGGAGATCTGGGAAAATCTAATTTTGCAGTTCTTTTAATTATCCTTCATTGTATTATTAATACCCAGGCAGAGTGTTTAAAATATGAATTCTATTTGGACAATGCCCTCATGAAGGGAAGCAAAACATTCATTATGAATGAGCAAAGAGTTTTAATACCTTGCTATTAGTATCTAAACCTACAGAATCACCACTGGAGCTTTCACAGCTCTTGGGTGTTTGCTTTTTGGTGCAAGCCCGGTCAAAGAGCACACAGATGCTGCCACCTCCTTGTTCAAGCCTCCTGCTTCATGTCCATGGTCCCAACAAGCGACAGTTCAGCAACCACTGGCCTAGACCATCAGGCATGTTCAAAAGAAAGCTCTGAATTCAAAGAACCCAAAACCTCCAAACAGTGTCGGAGATGAAACTCAAGAGGACCTGTAAACGCAGAACAGATGAGAAGGAAACTGCTGTTCCCAACTCCAGGTGAGGGGACAACGTGCCATGTCTGACTGCAGTAGAAGACACTACGGGCCACATGAATGTCCTGGCCAAGCCCCAGCTGCGACCGCTGGCTGTCACACCACACAGCTCCCCATAGGTCTCCGCTTGGTCTACGTTGCCGAGGAATAAAGTGGGGATTATAACAGTGCTTTAAGCCATTTTTATGATACTTAGCAACTTGGATCATTTATAAATATATATGCTTACAGTTGTAGAAAATGTTTCTAAAGCTTAGCAAATTTTGTCTCTTCTAAACTTGTCTTAGATTTTTTGTTGTTGTTCAAGTTTAACACTAGCAATAGCTTGAATAAAAATGTATTTTAAGGCAGTATCTGAATATTAGCCAAGTGCACAGATTGGCTTATCTCTATCTGGAATGAGTTATAATTAAGCATTGTGAATTGAATGCTAAATTGAATAAAAAGCTTTCAATAAGTTAATAAAAAATCATTTTTACGAAGCAGGACTGAAGTCTGTAGGCATCAAATGCATACCTACCTATCCCATAAGCTTGATGTAAAAATAAAATCATCTCTTCAATTATTGAAAAAGTCTGAAAACAGGCAACCTGGTTAATAAAAAATGGGAAAATCTGTGAAATTACATTACATGTTTTCCCATTATAAATAATAGATTGGACAACTCAAATATTTGATGAATTTTTGATGGTAACAAACTCTTCTGTAAATAACTAGTGAGCATGGAAATCTGTTTTATAGATAAGTCCCAGGAAAGGTCTAAAATAGCAAGACTCAATCGTTCACTGGGTCTTCATATTTCTCCAATTTAGTGAGGAAAGAAAGAAACAGCAATAACAGCTTTGCAAGTGGTTACAATTCTGAGATGGCAGTTTGTGCATCCAGATTATCATAAAGCATGAATCATACAGATCTTATTATGTGATTATGCAAATACACATTAATTACACAATTATAAGCATCTATAGCAATGAAATATGATTAATTATATGACTTGGTTCACTTGCTGAATGCAATAGCATAAGCTACTAGAGGTCCATAGATGTGTTTCTTTTTTTGATTCACTGACATTTTAATATTATGAGGATATTATAAATTATTGTAACAACAGATGATAAAAACAGATGGAATAAACTTAACTGAAGCCAAAACGATTTACACAGCTTTAAACTGAACAGTTTGTGTATTTATCCAGCTATAAATGTTTTGCCCCATGATCATCAGTTCTGTTTGGAAAGAAAGTTTCCAAAAAACAGTGGCATAGCTAGAAAAGACTCTTTAAACATGCATCTTAAAATAGCTAGCAGTACTGAGCCAAAATGGATTAGTGGGAGGTAAAGTAGGACTCCCAGAGAGGTGCCTGCACTGACCCACTTGAGCAGAAGGGGCCAAACACTGCTGGTTGGAAACTCTGTGCCTGGGATCTAGCCAACTGGCCTTACTTGTCCAGTAGGATAGACCTTCCAGAGAGCCATCTGTGCTACCTGCCTCAAACACCTCCCTTAGGACAGATAAATGGCTCTCTGAGCCCGTCTCTCCCTTGATTACAGAAGGAGCCGTGACACGTGGCCAGATGTCAGTGCTTAGCCCAGAGGGGTCTAATGTTAGGTGATATGGGTCCCACCTATAATCGTGGTGCAGGAGTAGGCATCATGCTGCTGCTGGGTAGCACTGCGTGGGACGATATCTTCCAGCCACATTTCCAAAGCATGTTCTCCTTGCTATAACATCTGGCAGCTGTTTTGAGTGTGGATCTCAAGCCACGTGCAAACCACTGTCTTAGTCACGCGTGGCTGTTTTGAGGTGCTCTACATTGCCCGTGTGCCCTGAACAGTGGGGCTCATGCACCGTGGCTCATTAGAAAGACTGAGGCTTTCCACAGTCACTTCCCAAGCTATTGGGACCACTGTACAGCCAACACAGCTCTTCTGACTTATATGGATACACATTCCTCTGGATGATGGAAAGAAAAAAAATATGTTGATACCTGCACTATGTTGTTGCCTACAGCTTGGCCTTGCTCTTTGGAGGCCAACGAAGTCTACTGCCTTCTACCAAAATTACCTCCATCTTTTCCATCTGAACTGAAACAGCCCCTGCAGAGCACAATCCCTTCTGGTCGAACCTGGGAGGAAACAACCTCCTCCCCACTTTGCACAATCACTTCATAGTGGCAAATTGTAACACTTACTTACTTCTAAACAGAATTGAAATTGTCGCCACAGAGCATCTGCAGTTTTTAAGCTAGCAACTATTTTTAAATTAAAGTTCAGTAGGTCTAGTAAGCCTCATGAAAGCAGATGGAGAAAAAGTTGCCATAACCTAATCTGTCTGTTCTCTGTTTTCTTCACGTCAAACTAAAGATCTGACTATCTTCTTATAGATACAAATGTCTGTTGCCTTTTAAGGGCTAAGGTAGAATAACTCTAAAGCTGATTACAGATGTGGATATTCCAAGAAACACTAAACTTTGTATGTATATTTTATATCTACAGTGAGAACGTTAGACATAAAATCAATTTGTTTTGTGCACTCACAATGTAGTAATTGAAAACATTTATGAATATATAGGAATTAAAAAGTAAGTGGCTCTTTATTTTTGAGTGGATTACTTTTAAAAATGAAGTAGTCTCTAAAAGGAAGTACTGATTAGAAAAGCTGGCTTTTGCAGATGTGCTCGAACTCATCTTCATTTTTTGTTTAAAAATAAACAATGTGTTTCAGAAAAGAAGCTTATAATTTTATGTTTTAACATTTACTGTTGGCCTCATTCTTTTTGCATGGAAATCACTGGTAATACTCCCATAGATCCCATAAGAGAGTAGTGTAAGGCATCACTAAGTGCTTTTGAATATATCACCTAATAGTGTTTATCTTTCTTGGTGGCAAACTCCTGGAGCTCAAGTAATCTCTGAGGTCATTACTAATTAGAAGCTGGCATCACTTCAAAAACTCAGAGAAGGTTTCCTTCAGATTGCAGACAATACAGAAATTATTGTACATTAACACAATCCATTCTCATTAATACTATCAGTAATAAATCTTTGTGGTGCTAACTCCGCAAAAATATATATGTCCTCTCCTTTGTAGCCTTCCACTTGAGACAGTGCATATGACTTTTCAGCAATTACTTCATCTCTTTAGAGGGAATAACAAAAGCTGCAGGTCTTCCATGGAAACAGACTATGAGGAAAGACTTCTCTGTCAAAATAATGGCTGCATTTTCTTGGAGAAGAGGTAAGTTTATTAGCTGTACAAGCCGCAAAGGTGAAAGCCTTTCCCTTAGCAAAGAAAGATGCCAGTAAAGCCACTTGAAGTAGCCGGGGGCTAACCCTAGGGGATGCCCAACTCCACAGCTGCTGAGCACGGAGCGCTGGAGGAGCCCTGCCTTTGCCATGTCCCGGGGAATGGGATTCAGGAAGAAAACAGGGCCTGCGTTTTCTGCATAGCTCTAATCTGTAGTTAATTCATTCACACTCACTGATTTATGCAACTAGACATGAAAAGTAGAGTAACTTAAGTTTCTGTGTATTAATTAAAGCTGAAGAAGTGGAGAGTTAACCTAGAATTATTCATAGTCATTATTATACAATAGACCTCGCTAACAGCTTCACTGTGCAGTTGAAGTAATACATCTCCAGAAGGCAGCGATAGGTAAATACTTAAAAAAGGAATAACCTTCATCATTTGTTAAACTCTAACAGTGTTTTGGTGCTTTATCATGCACAATAATGGCTTCTGTCTCAAATGAATTTCAAGATAAAAGGAAGATAAGGAGCCTGGTTTTAGGCGGGAGCGAAAGCGGGCCATCGCCAACACGCAGCGTGCCAGCTCGCCCCAGCTCCAGCTGGGGCCAGCGCCCTTGTTATGGGGCTCCTGCCTCGCTCTGCCACAGCCACGCAGCCTTGCAAAGCCAGCACATGTGACTGGCTGGGCGAGTCCACCGTGCCCTGCAAGGCAGGTTGTGCAGCCTCCTGCTCTCTTCCAGCCACTTTGGATGGATTCTAGGGGGAGGAGACTGTCATGTCTCTCCAGCAAGAATGACCTGTCTTGACACTCCCTTTCCAAAGCAGGAGAAGGAAAAGGGATAAGGAAGGGGCAGCAAGTGAATCTGCCAGGGCTTGGGACAAAGACCACATTTGAGATATCTTTGTAGAAAGCATAGGAGAGGTTAAGTGCTCATATTTTAAGAAAACCTCCAGATCCAAGAGGTCACTGAACCAGCAAAGAGCAGGTGAGAGCAGACCAGCAGCCCACAACAGGTTAAAACTTCCATTCCACCTGATTTTTTCAAAGAGATGAACTCTGTGCTCTGCAGTTCTCATGCCTGTTGTTCTCTCACCCAGAAACATTGGTCAGCCTCACACAGCCCAGTCACAGAACTCCCATTTGCCAGTGGAAGACAGAAGTATTGTGCTCTGACATGTATGAGCTTGAAAGCCTAGGCTTGTGTCTGTTGTTTTTATTTCCACCATAAAGTATTTGCTCTATTAATAAAAACAGAAAAAAATATATCTCCAAGGGGAAAAATAATCAAGCATTTATAATATGACCACATAAGACAAAATATACATAATATATAAACACCAGCTGAACAGAAGTCAACATTTCTCATGAAAACTCATCTGTCAGTTCAAGAAGCAAATGAAAATTCAGCTCTCCTCTTGATTTGAAGCTAGTGCTTTGAGCCACATTTGGTTCACATTTTCAGAATTTATAACACTGTGACGCTTGCCAAAAATCCTTAATTAGATCAGAGAAGAATCAAAACTGTCAGATGTAATAGCAGAACACAACGAAGGAAAAAAATATCCCTGGGTTAATTGGATAAGTTCATTTGGCCAGTTTTGCCATGTTACTTTTCTAGAATGATTTGCAGACTAATAATGAGGATAGTGGGCTTTTTTTTCAGTAATAATAAAAGCTGATTCCTCAAATACATTTCATTTACAAGACCTCAGAATTTGTTTATAAATAACGACAACCAACAATAAACATCCGCCTTCCCACAGCACACATAAATTGTGAAATTCTCCTGAACTCAGCTGCTTGGATTGCAATCTGGGTTCGTTACACGTGTGGGAACCTCATGGCATGTGCTGCTGGCTGAGCACTGCAGTGCGGCTGAGGCCTGGCCAGATCTCCAGCTATACAAAATACCTGAGTATCCGGTATTCGGAAGAAGACTGCAAAACTTGAAGAGGATAGAGAAAAAACAAAGAAGACACTAAACTGAAAAGCTAGGCAGAGGTCATGTTTCCTCTAGTTCCCCCAAATAAGTTTTGACTTTCACGAAGCTTTTCTTGATGTAGCATATTATCACAAAAAAAGCTTCTAAGAAGTAATATTTGTATTATACTTGGCATTTTATGAGTCTTTTTTGATAAAAATCTTAGTCTTTTTCAGACAGTTGTCCACCTTTTTATAGGTTCAGAGCTGTAGGGATATGTCTTGAGTGAAAGCAGGACACTAGATCCGTAGGCTATTTGATCACTGGGAAATAACAAACCACACAACTTTTACAATGCAAAAGCCCAAAGCCAGCCTGCACATTATTCATAATGGGCCCTACAAAACTGTGAGCTGAGTAGCAAAAATGCTGGACATGTATTCTGCAGATAACTTACCTTTTGTTAAGCTTCAGCACAGCTGGTGGGGATGAATTATGCTGATATGGTTCTCTACCAAATCATCTCCAAGTCACAAGAGAAGGTTATTCCTTTACAGAAGAATGAGCACTGAGATATTCTCTTTCGAAAAGAGAGACTAGAGAAGTCTTATCATTTGATCTAAGTTTTATCTGATGACACAATAGCTGGCACTCACGACTACTGGGAAGTTAACAAGTAATTTAAAATACACCCTATGTAGTTCACCTACTAATGTGAGCATTTCACAGAAATATCTAGAGGCAAAAAATTTTTTGAAGACTGCAACACAATCTCAGCTTATTTTGAGGGGAAGGTTTTATTCTGATATAAAGAGCAGTGCTGTCCTGCCTTCCAGAGATCCAAATCCCTTTTCCCCATTCAAAACACTTTCCTGACAAGTAAGGAACAGCACAGACAAGCTCAGAACCTCACCCAGCCCAGCTCATTCCAAGGGGCAAACCAAGACATGAAAAGCAGACTTATTACTACCTATACCCCACTGTACGGAAATGAGGTTAATATGTACCCGGAGACGAGCCGAAGGAATCCTCTTTATTCTGTTTCTATGTTCGGAACACCTTTAGACTTTCCTAACGCTATTGACATAACTGCCACTGCTCACAACTCTTGGGGTATTCCTTCGATTTCACAGCAAACTAGAAAAATCTTCTTTTCAGTGAGTGCTGCAGCTGCCCCTCGTCACTATGCACGGATATAAAGAGCCCCTGAGTCCTGCTGCACCCCATGCCCTCTGCTGATCCAAGGGCTGATCCCAAGCTGGATCTCATAAAGCCATGCTGGAACCAACCAACTGGAAAGGAGAGGAGCCTCAAAGGAGTAGTCGCTTGGAGAAAACACCAAAGCATAGGGCTGTCCTTTTACATGACACAACATTTGAGGTGCATTAGGTTGTTCACCAGATCTTGATGCTGTGACCTGCATTTAGGATTGGAACAGTAACAGGCACTAAGGAGTGATGTAGGCATCCTCCTAACAGCAGCATGCAGGAAAAGATAATTTGTGTTAGCTGCACCTTCAAAGTGGATTTCAAAGGTAGCACTAAAACCAAAGTAATTTTTTCCCCACTTCCTCGGTCATTCAGTCTATCCCCTGAAAAGTAACAACAGTGCTACATGACATACAAGTTTTTACTGCTTCATTTCTCTCAGCATAAAGCACAATCAGGATAGAATTGCTGATTCCTCCTCTTAACGCAGATATTTGTGCTTGATTGTCATAAACTCTTACAGCACGGCAAGCACAACAGAGGATTTTCAGGATACTCAGCTGAGCTATTGTGGCCCGTATATATCAGATTGGAACTAAACCCATGCTGTGCAAAATGCTGAAGCCAGTGTGTAATTGAATCGCAGGAATTAGAGGAGAAGAAAAGGCTGCTAGGTCAGTCTGCTCGCAGGGCCTCAGCCCGAGATTGCAAACCGCTCCGCAGCTGGAGCCCGGCACGCGCGGCTGCAGGGAATGGCGGCGCTGAGCGGCGCGGGGATGGCGGGCGCCAAGCCGCTCTGCACGCGGCCACCGCACACCCGCCAGCTGCCCTCTCACACTGAGCTGTGTGTCGCAACGTGGAGACACATTAAGATCTGGAATATATGGAGAGAAGTGAAATTTAAGACAGTACAAGGTCATGGGCTAAGACCTAACAGCAAGAGGTTCAGAAATAAAGAAGGAGCTCATCCCCGGCTGTAGCAGCTGAGGTAAAAGACCTGGGGCAGGAAAACCAAGGATCATCACAAACCATCACTACAACAGCACCACAGGCTACAAGCAGTGATCCCAGGAAGCATTAGGTGAGGCCTTTATCCTGGGAGACAGACTTACTAGTATCCTTGCGTCCGACAGTAAGACCAGTGAGATCTCATCAGTAGAGTGAAGAGCAATTCTAGTTGCCTGAAATACATGCAAAGAAGGGCTAGAGGATGGTCAGATAATTTAGCAGACTGTCTTACAGTGCGAGGCTGAAAGACCTTGGCAAAAGTGGATTTTAAAATTGGGATGTACTTTTTTCTATATATGTATATGGGAGAAAAACGGGAAGGAATTTGGACGACAGAGAGGATAGAAAGCAGGAGCAAAGGATGGAAAAAAAAGATAGGTGAAAAGGGAGCAATCAAGGCAGAAGAACAAATACATGTAAATGGGGGAAAAAACAAGGGGAAAAAAAAGAAAAAGAAAAAGAAAAAGGTTTCTGTTTCAGAAATCATGAAAAAACCTTCCAGTAGAAGTAAAGAGTACAAGAAACATGTGGATGATTCTTGATAAATTTATGAACGGGATGATGGGATTACACATCCTACACTGGACAACAGAATTGCCTGGTTCACTGGCTGCTAGGAATCCTTCCAGTCCTATACATACAGCTGTTTTTATAAAATATATCTATATCTAGACTAAATTATTTGTGATGGATTAGAGAATTCACCATTCTTGCAATCTCCACAGGAGAATTTTTTTTAGTTTTATTTTACTAAAAAAGACAAAGGGAGAGGGATTAACAGGGTATGCAAATGTATATGAGAAAAGATGTGGCTAAGCAGAAATATGAGAAAGATTAGAAGAAGCAAGTATGTAAAACTAGAGAAAAGTGGGTTGGTGAGAGACAAAAAAAAAGGCACAAGCACTTAAAAGAGCATTACAAACAGAATAAAGATTAGTTATTCTCATTAGTCAACAGGTTGATCAAGAAATACTAATAACTAGATTAAAATACAGCAGGGAAAATTTATAACTAGAGGAACAGTTACATAATGGAACAACCTGCCAGTGAAGGTTACAGCATTTCCATCACTGAAGATATTCAAAGCTATTTTAAGAATAATGAAATCCATCCTCCAATGATTCAGGCTGATGGACTGAGATGACCCAAGAGATGTCTCTTCCACCGCAGATGATTCTATTCTTCTACAGTCACTGCTGTTCCTGGTAGGAGCTGCATTTCAGTGAAATGTTTCAGTTCATTTCTAAGAAGAAATCCTGTTATAATAAATATTAAGTGAAAAAATAGCTAACTGTTCTTCCTGATCAGAAGATAATTAATGGTGCTTCAGTTATCTACATTCTGGGATGTTTCTATTCATTTTTAGATAAATGTATTCATACTGCAGTTCCTCCAAGAAACAATTATATTCAAAAGCAAACCCAGACTTTTCTCATGTCTGGAATTAGAACAACATACTAATGTGTCTATCCCAAACCTTATATCTATGCTTAAGAAATAATTAAAAACTCCACTTGTTTCATGCAATATTCTATTCATGTTTTTCATTAGTTATTTCCATGTTAAGTGTTAAAAAGGAACTTGAACATGTTTCCTATTTATTGGAATTATTGTTCAACGTTGTGTAATATCCTTAAAAAAATACATTTTACTGTAAAAATTTTGTCAGGGTCAGTTTTCAAATCAGAGCCTGAGTGGAACAGATTAAAACTGTTGGACCTATTAGTTTAGGTTAGGCTGTACCTAACCTCAGTTTGGGTGGCAAGTGTTTCCAGTAAGTGTAACCTATGGGTATTTCGCCTTTCAGCTCATATGCTACTGTTCTCTTTCACTGAGAAACATCCGTGACATTTTGTCAACATTTTTAGTGTGGGGGAGAATGTTTCCCTGGCACGAGAAGCATGAGACCATTTTTCTTAAAAATTTTTAGATCTGGTGAATTGGCTGTGCTTGTCACAGACCACAGAAATAGGGTGCACACACCCAGAGTTTCATTCCTCATCACCTGAAGTCCCACATAATTCTCACTTGCGCTCTCCCTAGTTACTCCTCTGTAACAGCCAAGGTTAATTAAAATGTCAGTAACTTCTCTATACGGAGCATGTGCGTGGAATCAGTGTCGCTCCTAGGGGTGGGTATTAGAGAGAGATTGAATCTACATCAACAACATCAATCAGTCCAAACTTAATTAGAAACATAAAAGATATTTCTAGAAGAATCAGGCTAGTTTCCTTAGCTTGATTTTGCCCCTTTATCTAGAAAATTATGTAAGGAACATGTAAGAAATATTAAAGGGTTAAAATTGAAGAACAGAGTGTTATTTTTAATGAAGAAATGAAGAAGACTATGTATTGAAGAGTCAGTACTTTATGTCCTCTTGATTTAGCAATACGGTATTAGGACAAGAAGAAAGGGATATACTGTTCTATTTTCAAATCCTGCATATCTTGCTTTCTTAAAACTTGCAGAGTCCATTCCTACCCCAAATGCAGCAATTGAAAGAATATTTTTCCTGAATATGTTTTTCAGAATGATAGACTTGGAAAATTCTAAGAAAGACTACACTTCGAAACAGCTACCTTCAATTATGCATGCAAAGAGATTATTTGTGAAAAAGTACTGTTACGTATCAAAGCTGCCAATATGTATCATTTTTAAGCATGCATTTAAGCTAACAATAATTTAACTTTATATTGGAGGCAGTTGCAATGTGACTGAATGAAATATGCGACACCTAAGAAAAGGTACTCCTCTCTCCTATGTCTTAATACAAATCTTATTTGTTATTTAATTGTCCTTTGTTTTATTTCAGTCAAAGAAGCCTTGACTAACTTTTGTACCATGAGTGCCTGCTTCCAAATTCCCAACTCTGTCTGCTTTGTTTTTCCAAAGCAGCCATACCCAGGGGCTTGGTAGGCCAAACACAGCGGAAGGGAACACGCTGCCTGTGTTCCTGCCTAACCCTGCAATACACGGTGCAAGTGCAGATAGCCGAGGGCTTAGGGGTGCACAGAGCTCAAAGTCTGTAACGGAGAGTGGCGGAGGAACAAAGAGCTCTTCACTTTAGGATATAGATTTTCAATTTTGGATGTGTAAGTGCTTGTCTGAGAGTGGGAGGTCTTTGTGCAGTGCTGGATGTCAAAGGCTCCTGGCACCATGTGGGTTAGGTGAAGCTGCAGGACTCAGACGGGGCCCTGAGACAGCAACAAGATTGATGAGGTTGTCAGTTAAGAATGAAGATGGCCACGTGGGGTTATGTGTTTGTCTCATGGCCAGTTCACATGAGATGACAGTAGAAGAGCAAGATGAAGAACTCTACAAAACAGTGAAGAGGTCACAAAGGTATTGTAACTGTTTGGCTAGTCTGCCTCAAGGTTGAAGTGATTTTTACCTTGAAAAAAGGATAGAGATCATTTTTCTTCTCACCTACTCTAAACTTCCTTTATAACCCACCAGAAAACTCTTGACATTGTTTAAATCAATGTTTCATCTCTTTAAAATTATCAACCTGGAAAGGATGTGTAGGAAATAAGGCAGAACCACTTGCAGCCTCATGGGTACTTAAGCCCATACAGCATTTTGCAGTATTTCAACATCACAGCAGTTGCAAAAAAAGTGCTCACCAGTTATAAGCCATATTCAGTTAAAAGCCACTGAACTGGAGTGAGACCTAAAGGAGAGTTCCTTTTTTCTTTTTTTTTTCCCTTCTTTGCTGCCAGCATAAGGGAAGGATGTAGTCAACACTAAGTTATACTTTCAAAACAAAAGTAATTTAAGAATTATTTGGGTGCTCATTTTGAGACCTACAGAATAGCCCAGAGCTTTCGAGGAAAGTGAAATCTGCTCTTATTTCATTCACTGTCATGGGTGCTTTGAATCTTAAATAAAGAACAACAGAAATCTCATGGTATTATGGAGAAACAGATGCATTTCTGGCATTCACTCAGGTAAGACAAAAATATACGACAGTGCAGTATCCACATTAGTTACACTGGACTCGAAGAGGTCTGAGGCAGAACTACCATGGTAACAGAGATAAAACAGCCACTTCACTTCGCCTGTGAGCTCAGCGACTAATGGAGTGAGGTCTTTCTTTCCTTAATCAAAGACAACCTCTCAATAGAAAGAGGTGGTAGACCATTGCTCCTTAGAACTAGTGTTAACAAAAAAAAAAAAAAAAAAAAGCTATTTGGGGCAGAGATTTCCAATCCACACCAGTCTGCACATCAGCAGTAAACAACAAATGACTATCCCAGTGGTTAGGAAAATGGGGAGCAGAAGGGGTGTCCAGGCAAAGAGCTGAAGATGGCAATGAGGAAGCACAGCAAATGTGCACAGTGAGATCTTCCTCCCAGATGTGAGAGGCCAGATGTGAGAGGAAGCCTGTATCCAATGTCTGAAGTAATGGAGGCTTGTACCCAAGGTTTCAGAAGGAAAATAACCCAAACATGCACTTGTTGCAGTAGAGAAAAAAGGGCATGTGGAAAGATACAAAGGGATGCCCAGAGCAAGCAAGAGGCAAGCAAAATGATCTTTTCAACACCATTTGGGCTGAAAACAGGAAAGAATCATGAGTTTCTGGATTTTTTTTACCTTTTTGTTGTTGTTTTCTAGGCTTTTTTTAAGATGCTGGAATCTGCTGCAAGGGGAAAGAGCCATAACAGAAAGAATTTAAAAAGAAAATCAAAACACACATAAAGGAAGGAATAGAGTCACTGGAGAAAGTGGAGGAGTTAGAGTAGTAAAGGAAAAACTGTCTATATCACAGAGAGGAGAGCAGCAATAAAGGAATAGGGGAGAAGAGGTGAGTTCATGGAAAGAGGAAGGTCACATCTCTTCTTGTAAGTTGTCTCTTTTGATAAATCAACATGATCTTATGCTGACAGAAAGTAAAGTAAGTAATTGAAGTTTTGATGCACAAATGAGTCATTATTCAGGTCATTATTGAGTATATTGTGGTAGATCTCAAAACCTAGTCTGTGGTGGTATATACCACATAAAACAACTAGTCAAAAGACATAACACATAACACAAAGAGAGCACAGAATAAAAACAGCATTTTAGGCAACACATGTTTAAAGCAGACAAAGGAAAAACTGTATAGCAATAATCAGCTTGATAAGTTCCTGACTGAGATAATACTATCTTAAACAGTGAACTGAATGAGAATCTCACAGCATCAGGAAAACCCTAGTAAAGACAGTTTTTCTGACAAGGTTAATGAAACACACACAAACAAACAAAAAGACAATAGTAATGGACAGGAAAATCAAAACACTAAACAATTTTCCTAACAGCCCTAGTGAACTTTGCAAGCTCATAAGTATGACAATGAAAACTAACTCATATCTTTTCCAAACATTGACCACTGCGGAATAAGTGATGCCAGCATCATAAGAATAGCATCACATGGCAGGAACTGGCCAGCACACAGGCACTTCTACTTCTCTTGGCCTTGAGGGACAAATATTACTTCCTTTTCTCAGCATTCGCCTGTCAGGGATTTTGCAGCCAGAGTAGCAGCAGGGACAGCTGCCATCTTTCTGAAGGCATTTCTAGGTTTTTCAACAAATAGGAAAAATAAGAGCAGACTAGCTCATAGGAAATACCACACTTTGGCTGGGATTTCTGCATTTACCAGAAAACTATAGCTCATACACCCTCCCTCCTCCCCAACAGAAGAGAAGATAAATGAATGCCAAAGACCTCTTTCATTACTTCTTTAAAATAAAATAATTTAAAAGCGGTGTATCAATGTGTTTTGGGCTATTTTTCCCTCTCATGCACACAGCTCTTCTTGTTCACATCAAAAGACCTCTCTGCATGGGCTGTCCACACTGCTGTTGTGTAAATAGTGGAGCTGCAGAGAAGAACAGTTATTATGGCACAGAGCTGCGCATCCAATATGCACTCAGAGCAGCAGTTGGCTCATGGACTTATTGAATAGAGACATGACCTTTTCGTTAGGATTAGTTAGGTCTCTATCAGTATTACAGAGAGGGGTAAGATAGAAGAACACGTTGTTCTGTTACGACCACTGATAAAAAAAGGCAAACGTTCTCTCTTCCTCTTCATCCTCCTTATCAAAGCGGTCACTTTGACAGGAGTTAGAGTTAAAAGGGTTTTCTGTTAAAACTCATAAATGCTTTCCTGACCTAAGAAGAAATTAAGCTATTATATGATTCAGAAGTAGATTTAAAGGTTTTTTCTTTGATATCCCCCTAGAAAACCAAGAACATGATGACATTTCTAGCATAACTATGAAACATTTCAAATTTTCCTATGCAACCTTGCAGAATCCTCAGTAAGAATTCCAACTAATGTTTTCCTGCTCATCTTCTGAGCTTCTGGATTAGGCATTTTTTCCCCTTCTTTTCCTTTCAGCTTGCTAGGAAAGGAATCTAATTGTTTTTCCTAGATTCTAAATGACTAAAGGAAGGATCGTCCTTAGGGCAATTTTGATGCAAAAAGTGTTTTTTCCTTGACTCTGTGCAGTCAGTGCACTTACAATGCATACATTGAAGACTGGCGTTGCACACTGAAAGCTTCTGGGAATGAGGATTCTTAATGATTTCTAGTTATAAAGCCCAAACGATGGGGGTCTTCACTGGCCACACTTAGTGGCACCAGTATGCACGTACTGGAATCTGCCTCATTGTGTCAAATGGCCCCATATCCCATGAGAGACAAGGATAATTGCAGGAAAGACTGCATTGCCATTAGAGAAATCTTCCTCTGGATCCACAAGTTCCACTTAAAATGGTTATACTAACTGTAAATAATAACAATAGTAACAATACATTCTCCTTCAGTATAGTTTCCTTTTCAAAGACAGAGAAAAATGCATCCTTAAGTGCTTAAAAAAAGATGGACTACTCTAAATGCAAGAATTTTGAGTTTTTGTTAATGCCCCATGGTCTCCCATTAAGAAGCACTCTATCTATACGAAACCACATAGGAAAGTCAGGAAGTGAAAGCTGGCAGCAGTGGCTCCCCAGGGCTCATGCAATGGCCCCTGCCTCCTGCAAGGGGCGGGAGATAAAATGATGGCCCCCATCTGTACCTCCTCATCTGCTCCCAGACCTGCATAGGACATTTCACTGTAGTTAGGAATAGTTATGGAAACTGGTTTACAGCAACTGTAGTTTGTTTAGCTAGTTCTTGGCTCCAGAAAAGCCTAACCTACCACTCAATTTGAAAAGAGAAATGGAACAATAAGGTCTATATTAGGCCTAAGCTGCTTTTCAATATGTCAGGACTGATTTACTACAAGCTTTTGCAGGGCTGTTGTATCATTTGCAGAAGGGTTACTGGAACAATCCCCATACACTGAGAAAATGAAAGATATGACAGTGTAATTTTTCAGCATACCTGTTTGCACTGCGGGTCACACTCTGATCTGCAAGGTGAATGCTGAGCTAAACCCAAGGCACAGGTTTCACCAGCAAAACTTCCCAGAGGTAATGCAGATGCAGGGAAGGTAAGAAGTGTGACTAAGTGGTCAGCAATTGCCTCCAAAATGCTAAATATGCTAAATGAACTTGGAGATAACAGCCTGCTACGCATCAGCTTCTCTCCTTCAACATCAGCAGGGCTGCAACAACCTCCCCTGGCCAGGAAGGTCCACGGCTCCTGATCTCTGCAATGCAATGGCCCCAAACAGCAAATACCAAACACTCAGAATTAGAGCTCCCTTTGCAACTGTGATTCTTCTGACAGTTAATTTAACTTGCTTTTATTAGAAGCTTTGTTTCTTTCTCTTGAGTCAAATTGTAAAAATATGATGGAGGATCGTTATTTTGTACTTGCTAGGCAGCATCTTGTACAAGCTCAACGAAATGTCCAGGAAGCCTTCTGAAGTGTTCTGATGTTGTAAGGCCAAATTCAGTTGATCACTTGTGACTGCTAGCCAGTTAAGCTGTATTTTGGCATGTGGAAACACTTTTTATCTGCTGTGTATTATTTTACCCTTTCTGTTTAAATGAACCTTAAAGTGAGATCACTTATTGCTTTAATTGCTCTATAAGAATTGCCATCTACCACTTTGCCCAGTAGAGAGAACACAAATGAATCAAAACAAAACAACCTATATAAGGTAGAGAAGATTTTCAGGTATGTTACTTAAGCAATTCAACTTTGGTTCCTATGGAAACACTAACCTAAATATTGCAGTGGAATTGTTAGATTCTAGCTGAGCTTGTCGGATGAGCTCTGAAAAAGCTGTGGGGTTTGGGGTTTTGTTTATTTCTAAGCACCGCTTCCAGAACTCCAGATTTCTTAATCTCCTCATCTCCCTTAAACAAGTCCGCTTGGACAGCCTTACACTATCTGTCAGTCTTCAGCTCTAATATACAGAGACTACAACCTTTAACAGTCACTCGGAAACTAATTCCTGACTTTATAAAATCCAAGCTATGAATAATCATTTGAAAGTTTTTTAAAAGTTCTAGATTTTAGAGCAGCATTGTTTGAATAAAAGCAAGAATATATTCCAAGAAATATTGTTCTATTCAATATATTCTAAGAAATACAGAGAATAAAAAATATCAAAGAAGAACTCAGCTACTGAGTAACACCAATCACTGTGCCACTAATAACATTAGCAACTAACATAGATTACCTTCATTTTTAAAATATTCTTTTAATTCCCATAGTCAGCTCCATAATCTAGATTTTTTGGTGAGTTAGAAAAGACATTACAGATTTCTTAGATAGGCTCATGTCCAAACTTTCAGGTTGTTACTCGGATGAGGAATTATTATTTATGTGGACTCAGTCATTAATCACAGAATCTCAGGGCTGTGAAGGCGCTCGGGAAGTCACCTTGCCCTTTCCCAGATCTCCAGGCAGGACTATTCCTCACACGTGTGCCTAACTTGCTCTTAAGGTCTTCCCTGAGGGAGACTCCACGTAGACCTTGGGAAGTCTATTCTGCTGGTTCATTTTTCCTACCACTGGAAAGTTTTCTGTTATGCTTAACCTAAACCTCCAGTACTGCAGTATATAAGCCTTGGCAACGACAGGGGCTGCTGGTGAGGATTAGGATGAGGAAAGCAAGGCTATTTATAAAGTAGATACTGTTTATGCACTGCAACACACCCCACTGCCTCCTCGTGGGACATTTCAGGTCTGTGGCTTGGCACAAAAGAAACAGGAGATCACCCACTATTCTGTACGCTGCCTTCTGCTGAGTTTTGCTAGGCTATATGATTAAAAGCTAATCCAAGTGAACAGAAAGACCAATGTGGATCTGAAGAACGGCAGTAGGTGGAGCAACCCCAGGAGTGAAACTGGGGAAAAGGGAGCACACCGAATGAGCTGCTCCAAAGCCTGCCTAAGGAGAACAAGCAGAGCATGCTGTCCCCGGGCTGAAACCACCAGGACTTCACCAGGCGTGAAGAGGTTCAGTGCTGCCGTGCCCTGCAGATGGTGCGGGTGGCTGCCTACCTGCGGGGCCTGGACCTCTCTGGGGTGGCAATACGTCATGTAAGACTTACCTGGAGATGTTTTAAGGTAACAAGGCCTGTTATGGGATGTTTAGGGAAGGACCAAGGGTGGGAAAGGGGATGCAGGAGAATTAGGGAAGAATGAGCATGGTAAAAGGGAGGGGACAATGAATATAAAGGGCCAGGTGCAGGTGGCTGAACCCAGTGCCTGAACCCAGTGCCTGATGCCCGCAGATGCCCCAGTGCCCTGTGCTGCAAGTGAGCACCGCGAGCAGGAGCAGCAGCTAAGGACAGCAGGAACCTTGTCCTTGCCTCACCGCTGTCCAGGTTTTCAGTTTCCAGAGAAAGAAGGAAGGAAATTCAGCTAACTATTGGCTAAATATATAGACTAAAACCACCATTGTTTTTTTTTTTTCAGCTGTTTTAGCCTACACAGATATCTTGTGAATCAGAAAATATGCAGAATTGTTAACAACACTAAAATAAAAATTAATCTTATAGCTGTGTGTCACAAAGTATATTAGTCCAAGAATTTAAATCATCCAGGGATAGATAGATATCTGAAAGTGTGTGCAGTTATCCTCCAGCTACCTGTCATCCCATTAAGTCTCAGGTTTATTTACTCTTATTAGTTATTTGCCTAAACTCATCATTGATGAATGTCATGCACTTGTCGTCTGAAAGAGCAGTTAGACTGGAAAGTGTGTACATTGAGTGTTTCTGGACTGGAATAGCTAAACTACTCTAAAGGATATAAGTCCTTGGAGAAAATGACACAAAGTCTCAGGAACGGATAAAAAAGTAAGAAAAGTAGTCTGGATACAACCAGTCTTAGAAGAATTCTGGTGTTTTTTTTATCTTTGCATCAGAGTTTGTTCCTATCAAGTGTCCACTTTAAGGCATATATTTGTCAACAATTTTAGAGAGAAGACTACCAAGAGACGTGGGTGAATGTAATGTCTTTGTCAAAACAAGGCAATTACTTTGTAAGAACTATCTAGATTTCTCAGCCTCAGGAGACTGGAGGCTTTAGGAAATACAGACCAAGCTGTTAACTATGAATTCAGTCACTGAACACTAACTGTTATCTGAGAGATGTGTAAGTGTATGTGCATGGGAGGGGGGTCACATGAATGCTGCTAATAGTCCCTGGGCTGCTTAGAGCTCTCAAATCAGCACTAATGAGAGCTTTCCTCATTTTGTTTTGTGAAAATTAAAACCACACAAAGAGAAAAAAATGTATGTATGAGATCAAATTCTCAGCAATTGAAAGAAAATAGTGTTTAATACTTTCCCAGTGCAGAACTTTGAAATATAAGCTGCACTGAATGAGAATCAGATTCTTAAAATGTGCCTTCGTTAACTACCAGCTGGGAAAGTGTAATATATCTCCCACAGGCATGGCTGAACGGCCCTTTCTTCAGTTCTTTTGGGTAATATCTTGAGGTGATACTCAAAGAAATTTATCTTGACTTGAGACTTACTCTGTCTGTTTTGAAGGCAATGGTAATTTTGCAGCTGACTTCACCAGGCCTAAGATTACACCTAAAGAGGACTCAGCTAAAGCACAGCATCTGCTAATGGATGTAATCAGCATCTGAAGATTCTCTTTTCTCCACCCACCTTGGCAGGGATGAAATCCAGGAGTCAATATTTTAACTTTTGTAATCTGCAGTGTGTCCCATATATTGCTACTAGGTCTATGCTGCTTTAGAGAATTTATTGAGAAGTGGCAAGGGAGAATGTCTGCCTGCACAGAAGGGACAGAAATTGCTTGACTTTGCCCAGTCTGAGACACCAAAGCAATGCGATGTAACTAACAGAAACCACATCACTTAATTATGCAGCTTGACTATGCTTTATTACTTCTCTCCTATTTTATGTGCTGTTGTTTAGACTTCAACCATTATTTATCATCATCACAATCTGTAAGCAGAACTTGCTATTAAACAGGCAGTATTAATCAACGAATCAACTAATTCCTTCACCATAGAGAGGGAACACCACAATATCTAGAACCCTATTTTATGGTAACCTAGCAACGTATAGTGAAACAATATCAAATTTGCCATAAATTCATATATTACTTGATATTGTGTGTGAATAAGCAATAGAAGAATACAGTAGCTAATAGGATAAGACTTTATCAGAAAAAAAAATCTGTGTGACTTTTTTCATAGGTGTTTTTCTGTTGTCACCTGTTTTTCTTGAATATTTTTAACATATTTTTCCCACAAATGCACGCATATTCACTACTCATCTGCTGTTCTATTTGTCTCTCAGACCTGTTTAACCAGAGCACAATTATTTTTATATACTTTTAACCATTTTATATATATAAACACATACAGGCACATAAAACTATAGATTCTCAGTAAGTGCAAAAAAACTTCTAGTATTATCTCTATGCCACGGTAACCTTTAATACAGAATAAGATCTATTATTTCAGAATTACCTACTATCTGCAAAGATAATAGATTTGCCATGATCCTTTATTGTAAAGTGCAATAGTCAAATTTAGGTGTCCGTATTAAATAAGTTTCTGTCAAGGGACAGCATCACCTCCTGACAGAGGGGAGGCAGTATCACCTCCACAACGAGCAAGCAAGCTCTTTATTGTGGGGGCAAGTATTGGGCCAACATCCCTTCAGTTCCTTTGCTATGTGGCCACCACCAGATTTTTCCACCTTGCAGGTGCCCAAAGGACACCAGCTGTCTGAAAACACTGGTTAGAGAGAGTCAGTAATGCTTCAGGTGGAGTATTAAACCTTGGCATCCCAATTAAGAACCAGATTTAAGAACTAAATTTCAAAACTATCAAATCCCAGAGAAGAGATCTGAATTTGAGCAGACCACCAAGGAGAAGGTGAATATATATTACTGTGCTTGTCCAAGATTCCAGTTCTCCCCAGTGACACCAATACTGGAGATGAGGATCTGGTCTAATAGCTGGGTCACAGATCCAGTATCTGTTCTAGGTCTGCTCTTGGTCTGATCAACACAGTGGAAAACCTTTCTTGGCTGACTTGGAACAGAGGAAGTTACATGTATGATTTTCTTTCACACATATGAAACTGTATATGCACCAAATAGCTGCATCACTACTATTTGGACCGCCATAAAGCTTTTTTTTTTTTTTACTGTAGCATTTTTCTAGTGCTGTGAAGTATTTCTGGAGGGCTGACAGTGTGCTGGCCTTCCATTTGCAAGGGAATAGGGATGCAGCCACAAGCAGCAAACAATTTGGCCTACTCCCACATGACCAGCAGTTTAACAGAACATCAAGAATCTGTAAGAATTAATTTGGGATCTTGAAACAGAGACTGCTGATTTGAAAGTGATGTCTGTTAGGGCATACATTAGCCAGATCCCCCTGCACAAGAGGGCAGTAGGAGAAGTGATTGAATTTTCAGGGTCTCCTACAAGACTGTAATACTCCAGTGTGATAGAAAATTCTGCAGTGTATCTAAAAGTATGATGACTTGCTGAAGGAAAAATCTTTCACCTACAGACAGCCTGTGTTAAACACCTACACTTACCCTGTAGAGTATTACTGGACTCCTGTAGCTGTTGATTGAAGAGAAAAATGTGAAGCAATTTTTTCTTTGACAGAAAACTTCAGACATCAGTAATTGTGAAATGTTGCTGTCTAAATCTGTAACAGCTTGGCTTTGCTGGGGCTGTCAAGTGCTGCAGATACCTACCTGCCTGTGAAGCAAAGGGGTCGAAATGAGGGAAGTAGGTCTTCAAGATCTTGATCCTTGTCACTCAAGATGCCTGATGCCTGGTGTAATATAATGGTGAGCTTTAAAGTGTGTTTAAGATGGGTCCTGAATTTATTCAGAGCCCGAGACCTCTTTAGGTACCATTCTTGGCTTGACTGATGTGTCTTTCTGTCATTCCTGAGATTGTTTCTACTGTAAAACTTCTGCAGTAATCCCCTAATATAAGCACTGACTGATTCATTTTTCCCTGATTCCTCAGCACAATGAGTAGCTCAGGCAGCAGGAAGGCTGCTAAATGACAAGATAAACCTCTTCTGGAGATTAAGCAAAAACATCTACACAACTGCCAGCCCTAATGCATTGTTTATTATTGGTAAAATAATAGCAGTCAGAGAATTCACTAATTCTTCAACAGTAATTCTGTTCTGCCACAATGTTTACATTTTAATATAGTATTATATATACGACTTGCATTAACGCAGCAAGGCAAAAGCAAATTGAACAAAAGCAAATGAATGCAAGGGTATCCAGAGTGTAATGGAGACTCTAACAGATCAGTAAACATGGTCTTTCACATTTGTAGAAAATGCAGATCAGAACTCAGAAGACACCTCTGTGGAACAAGCCAGGGCACTTGGGTGGGACCCACCAAAGCGGGGAAGTTTAATGCTTCACCATCAGAAATCCTAGAGTTCACCAATAGTAAACTTCCTTCCAGAGGAAAGATTTCACATATTTATCACATTTGTCACATCCAAACAGAGATCACAGGAATTTCTCTTGCAGAGAAATAGAACAGACCTCCAAAATAGCAGCAAGTTCTAGCATTCCACAAGTGCCAGGATTTGCTGGTGTATTTGGGGACGGTGATCCGCATCGTGGCCACCTCCGCCCAGCTGAGACTGCAGTGCTTTGGCCTCTAAAAGGATGTGCTGAATTTCATTCAGAGTCACAAAGGCACTGTCACCTTTAAGGATATGATCCAACTCATCACAAAAAAGATTCCAAGTTTTTAAAACTTGGGGTCAGATTTAGCAGATGGCTTCAGTTAAGGAAATGAGAGTTTGGTTCAAAAATGTCTAACAGGTAAAATAGTCATCAATACCTAGACAACCTTGCACAGATAGCCTATTGGTATGTGAAAGTAATGTCAGCCAGTCCGTATTTTGTTGCCAAATGAAACACGTAACATCCTTCTCTCTCACTTTTCAAACAGACATTTAAGCAGCTAAATGCTTTCTTAGCACAAATCAGATCTACTTAACAAGAACAATACAATATTCATATGACAACCTGTCACTGTTATTTCTTACTAATTATTTTCTTAGTTATCTGTTCTCCATAGACAGTATAAGAGCTATAATTGTTAACCATGGTCTTGACAGTCCTTCAGCAACTTCTTATAGCAACAGGGTGCTACAATTGACAAATTACATCTGTAATATTACACATATACTCCTAAGTGCAATAATGGGCATTAAAAGCATGCTCCACAACATATCTATTACATCTATTATATAGAGTGCCATAATAACGTATCACATGGGCTCACTTTCAGCTATTTGAAAGCATTAAAAATTCATGTTATATGAACAGGAACATCCAATACCAGACTTCCACAAGTGAATATTTATGACGCACCATGAATTATAGTACCAACTAGCCAAGCTTTACAGTACTTCAGATGTAAACAGGTGTTACGTTAATGTTACAGTATTTACATAAAATCACTGTAGTATAAGGGACACCCAAAACAAGGTATACATTGTCTGGAAGCTCACTACTGTCATGCTACTGTAAAACACAGGACTTCTGGAAGGGGACAGATCCAGTCTCATAACATGGATTACTCAATAGTGTGCTCTTTCCCATGGAAGGGTCAACATATATCTTTTTCATGCCTGATGTTACAGCCTCCACGTCATTTCATCTTTGCATTCCTCCCGTTCCTTTTTTTGCTCATTTACCTTTGGGTCTCACTGTATAAAATTTATCTCTTCACAGATTCCAGCATTCTGCTGTTTGGGAGGGGGAAACTCAAAAAATAGAAAAGTAATACTAGATAGCACTGCTTTTAAAAGACTAGATAATATAGAGGATGGAGAGCGGAGCCTGTCAAGGATTAAATCAGTGCCTGCTGAGCTTGTAGGCTTTGGTTTAGCACTAGCCTTGACAGATTTGAGTTGGTCTATCCTCCAGTACACAATCTCTCTCCTACAAATTTTTACCTAAAAAATAATAATTGCTCAATGAAAACAAAAAGCAACCCCTCTGCAGCTATTTTTCCATCTCATAATCCCATTACCTTTTTTGGATGTATATCTCACAGAACACCTTTTTTTTCCCAAAGCCGTACTTAGAAAGCTTGCTGAACTAAATTGTTCAATAATGCATCAATGCATTGTTTTGTATTTATGATGTAGCTCTTCCCTCTCCCTTACACAGTACTGTGCTCAAGTGTGGAGCCAAGAATGAGTTACATGCCTGCAAAGCACCATGTGTGCTAATTGTGCTTTATATATAATTAACATGTAATGCATCCCAATTCCAAGCTTTCAGAGTCCCAAGGCCTTCTGAGAGATACCAGGAAAGGGGAAGACAGGATATCCCACACGTCCTTTGTATTTTCCACCTTCTTTTGTCAACTTTCAGTTAACCCACAATAACAGAAGTGGAGGGAAGCACAATCATCATATGGCAGTCACTCTCCATCTCAGCTCACACAGCTCTGCTTGTTGAAGCAGTGTGTGCATTTGCATTGCAGCGCTATCTCACTTGAATTTAGGCATACAATATCAAGTTGTTTATGCTTTGCTGACATAGCTGCTTTTATAGTGCTTTCTCTAGGTAGACCCTTTCCAAGAAAACCTTGTTAAGTCCCTGACAGAAGCAATTTTCTTTTAATTTCAAGACACTTGGACCTTTAGATGTAATTACATGTATAAATAGAATGACTCACACAATTTTGCTGCTGTTTGTAACTTACATTTCATTATTTGCATTTAGCTGACAGAGAGCTGACAATTGCAGCCATCCCCAGAGATGATGTGGGGAATCTCATTTAAAGGCATTCCCTGGAGTTGTTTGGGAACAGGCTGCACAGCCATGCAGCTGAGCACAGAGGTGAACCTACATATATTAGGATGAACTCAGATCAAAGCACCAGGCTTTGTTTTCTTCTTAATTGAAAGATCAGAAATTTAAGAGAATGTGGCAAACAGCATAAGCACGAGAGCCTGTTTGGACAGATTTGACGGGGCTCCTGTTGTGATGATAACTTTCTAAACTCAGTGGTGTTTGACAATTTTAAAAACAGTTTTCTGAGCATACTGGGAAAAAAAAAAGAAAAAAAAAGAAAAAAAAAAAAAGAGAAAGAAAATTGAAAGGGTCCAGCCACAAAGCAGTCCCTGGCTACTGCTTGGCCCTGCATCTTCTCTGCTGCTGCCCTGAATGCAGATGGTCCTGGAGGCTCCTCTGCCACAGCTGGCATGTGCGACTGCTCCCGAAACAAGTATGTGACCTGCGTCTTGTTAGGGCAGAAAAGAGAAAGATAAAAAACACTGTCCTGCTACATACACATCTGGCACTTAACAGCTCACTTTGCTTCTCTTACATTCATTATATTCATTACACACATTACTTCCTTTACATTCATTACACAAATACATAGCAAAGGGCTTTGAAAACACCTGATCAAATGAAAACTGCAAGTTTGTTCTTTTCTGTGGCTACATTGAAGTTTCCCCCAGTGAGCACTCCCAGCTCAGATGTGCAGTCCCAGAGCTCACATGGAGAGTCCTGTGTCTTTGCTACTCCGTAGGACTCAGTCAACTGCATGGCAAAGATAATGCAGAAAATGCCATCAAAACAGCAGCCTGAGAGCTGGGCAAAGGAACAGCGTGCAAGTACAAACAGCTCGTCTGGTAACAGCCGCACATTTTGCTCTCTATGGAAAGTAAACACAGGCTACGGGGAATTTTCCAGCAGACCCTAACAACTTCATGGCTCAAACACACTGCAGGGGAATAAAGAGAGGGAGAGAAAGGGATAAAGGCCTCAAAAAAATGACAGAAATGACACTTTCCGTACTAAGACTCAAAACATCCAGTTCATTCTGAAGTCAGCCCGATCAACTTCAATTAAGATGACTGCTGATCAGAAAACATTTAACACTGTTCTGTTTATTTTCTAGGCATCTTGCCTGTGAATGCTATGATCTTTTCAGGGCTGTTGATGATACTTTGAGAACAGGTTATAAAAGTACTGACTTAGTTGTTGAAAGTAGAAGAAAATCATACTGAAGATCAAAGTATTTTTTCCAAATACAGGTGGATGGTATTTCTCTCTTGCATTCAGGTTTATATAATTAGTACATTATTAGAAATTAATGATGCTCTAAGTCAATACAAAAGTAATAAAACACTTGACAGAATATATGATTAATTATTATATTGATGATTTGTTCTATGTCCCTTCAATCCATTTAATCCTTCATTTCTTAATTAGTACTGGGCATATCTACACTAATGTTAAGTGTCAAATCAGAAGTGCACCTCTGAATCAGACCTCCTGGTCATCCCCATCCACCTCAAGCTGGTTTACAGCTCGGGGTCACCTCAGCATATACAAACTGCATAAACTTAATCTAACATAAACACTCCAGCTGCTGTCAGTGGAGGTCTTGGGTCTATAGCACCAGCTTGGCACTATTCCAGATTAAATCCCCTGAAAATAATCATACTGGGAATGCAGAGTCTCCAGCACCGACTGTTTGACTCCACGAATCATTTTGCACTGAACTGCCTGCTAACATGGAGGTAGTCTGTGTTATCTTCAGAAAAGCACTAAATCCTGTTCTCTTATACTCTTATTCAACATCTCATTATATTTGCAGCCCCACTAGTAATGTAGCAAATCTGAAACATTAAATTCCTGCTTACCTTGATTAAAATTCTTGTTTAACATCTTGTTAACTAGATGTTCTGGGAATTTCCCAATACACCAGTAATAAGCAACAGAAGCAACACTTCCTGAAACAACTCTTTTTAATTTTTATAATGATCAAATAATCAAATTAGAAGATGTAAAAAGTGGTACTATCTCAGATGATCAGATGGTTTACCATACTGCTTCACTATGAATATGTATAAATTTCCTTTTCTCTGATAGGGGGTAGAGGAAGACGCAGATGAAATCTAGTATTTTCTGAAGACCTTTTATTAATTAAGCTGTTATCATTAGTAAAAGCAAGCTCTTGTTAGTAGTAAATAACTATCCAGGTGATAAATTCATTGGCTCTCTTACACAGTTCACCCAGCTGCTTGTGCTCCCTGACAGCCCTGCTGTACAGGAACAGCTGGAAGGTCAACCCCAGATTTCACCCACAAGCGAACATCATCTGCATTTTGTGTCCCCAGTTCTTGTGTTACAACAAACTTTATCTATGAGGAACTACAACATTCTTCTCTCTGATAATATGAAGAGGATTTTTAGCTTAAATTTTCAAGGTTTTAAGGCAGAGTCTTTCAAGAGTCCTTCCCAAGTGCTGTGTCTAAACACTAGAAATTTACATGAGTCAGGAGAAAATATATTTTAAAAATTGACTTAAAGAAGGAAGATGGAAGATGCACAATTAAACTTGTATGGCAAATGAATTAATCTGTGCAGATTTGTGGAAGACTTGGATAATGTTCCCTTTACCCAACAGAGACAAAGAGGAGGAGGGAGTTGCTTTCAAGTACACCTGCCTGTGTCTCTTCTGTTTTTTACCTCTTTCTTACAGTTTTACGCAGCCACACTACTCTGTGTTTGAATAGACAGATGATTCACAAAGCTTCAGCTAGAGGTTTATCAATTTATTCATACTATTTTGGATGCCTAGGCAGAAAAGCTATTCACCATGATGGGAAAAAGGCAAATGTTACACCTGTCTTCAGAAAGGGAGAGGAGGAAGATGATCGGAAATACACGCTGGTCACCTGGGCCTGGGTTTGTGAATTAGACTCAAAACTGGAAAAAAAATACAGAAAGTTAACAGTAAAATATATATTTTAATTATCTTTGTGAAGCTAAAATAACTGTATTTAGAAAATAAATCAGCTAAGAACAGAATGAAGGGAAGAAATCTTGAAAAGAACTGAGATAACAGAATGGAGTAACAGCAAAAGTAAGCTGAGGTGAAATTTAATGCTGGAAAAAGAGAAAAGAAAAGCATGTGAAGGAAGACCAGCAAACAAAATATGAAAAAAAGAAGGAATATGGATGAATAGAAAAACAGAGAGCATAACAGAAATTCACTTTGCTAAAGTCATCCTTGGTAGAAAGGTTGGCCTTGGCTCATCTTTACTGTGTAATAAGTGTTTGCAAAAGTCCACAATGAAGGCTGGATAAATAGAAAATCTACTGTGAATTCTCTGGATCTCTGCATATTTTTAAATTGCTCTAAATATCACAGCAAAAAGAGTGATAAATTAACGCTCTTCTGTGTCTCATTACATGGGAATAAGAATTTATAACTTCATTTTGAAGAAAACTACACACACATTGTGATCATCAAATATAGTAGCAATTTAAAAACTGTGCATTTTAATCACAAGAAATCATTACCTCACCATGAATTATCTACAGATAGAAAATCTGAAATAGCCTTTTACCAAAAAGGCAATAAAATAAAGCAGTTTTATGTAGATCTTAGCTCTTTAAATTTCCAGTAGAATAAAAACAAAAAAGGTGAATTTTTCAGATAATATCATTGCAGAGCTTCTGCATGATTCAAGACATCATCATCATTATTACTAGCAAAATAACACCACTTGCATATTACAAGTTTGACTGAAACCATAACATAATTCCTCGTTAACAGTCCTATAATCCTAAACTGGATCTGTCTATGGAACATAGTACTTAAAGATTAATGAGAGCTATTTCCACATTCACAGCAAATTTGAGATACCATCTGAGAGTCTTATAGATTTGTACACAATATTCTGTGCAATAGCTATCCTGTGCGTGACAGATGAACTCCCTGAATGTGAAAGGCAGCAATGCAATGCCATGCAATATGCTATTTAAGAACTGATTCTTCTTTATGCAACACATGTACCTGTATAGTGTGTAACTGAACAGCCAGCAGGCATTTATGCATAACAGAAAAAAATAAAGGTCAACTCAGAGTTGGCCGTTGTTCATCCTGTGTGAGATACTCTTCAGGTCCCACAAGTGGACAGAAATTCAAGTAATGGATTCAAATACTCCAGAATATCTCCTCAAATTCTTATTTTCCAAGTATACCTAAAACCCTGAGTTTCTTTGTACTGTAAAAAGAAAACAGAGGTCCTGATGACCCTGGTATGCAGTGCTGTGCTGACATCATTTACCATCCTGCCTGGTCTGCTTTTTTTTTTTTTTTTCCTCTCATTTGTCCTCAGTGCATCTGCCCCTGTGTTCTGAGCATTATAAAATACCAGAGAAACTGCGGGAGTCAAGATTCTTGTGTTTTTTACTTTTCTCTGGTTATTAATGGGGTCTCTCTGCTCTAACTGAAACCTCATTTCTTGAAACTTATTGGAATCTAATCTTCAAATCTCTCCTTGCTCTATGAAAACAGCACAGCAATCCTACATAAAGCAGTGGCTACAGGAGCGATGGGAACAGAAGGGCGGCAGCACTACCTTAGAGGAATGGTTTTTCCAAATTGGAATAGCCAGTTGAAGAGTGGAGGGGTGCACCAGCCCCCAGACCACAAGACTCTTCTCTGCCATCTTCTTCCTCTTTGGAAAGAGGAGAGCTACAGAGTTTACCAGGAATCCATGAGAATGGGCTCTCATGCCCTGGGGCTTTGGACACCCGAGAGGGCTTGAAGAGGGACATCCCCCCAGTTAAAGAAAGGGGCTCATCATGCAGCTGCAAAGAGAACTGAAAAGAAGGATATGAGGCACATAAAGAGGAAAGAAGGGACAGGCAGGATCTGGATGAGAGGAAGGAGTGATAGAGAAGAAAAAGACAAAGAAAAGAGGAAAAAGCAACAAAACACACACTAGGGGATGGAATAACCACAACTCTAACATGTGCAGGAAAACATCACAAACTTATTGGGCTGAGGTCCCCTTTTAAACTTTCCCAAGGATCAACAGACCATCTGACACCTGGATCATTTATGGGAAGGATCCTCAGCTGCTGCGATAGGTTTTGCCTTGTATGTGAACATGCTAAAGCCAGATCCTTTCCTCTCCCTCAGCTGCTTGTGATCCTTTTCCCTGGCTCTAGTATTCAGGTGAGTGGTCTTCCACTCTTAACATTTATCATTGTTCAAGGCAAAGAGACTGTGTGACCAAAGCTCTTTATCAGCAAAAAGTAAACACATCTGTAGTGTTAAATTTTATTGGGATGCCTGAAAGAAAACTAGACTGAGTGCTAACAGGGTGAAACACCCGAGACTGCAACGAATCAAAGATCACTTTAACGGGGACCAAGAGAAGTCTTTAAAAAAAATGCAAGAGCAAAATATTGTAAGGTGGCAAAAATACAGCTGAACTACTCACTACAGAAGCTGAACAAATAAACGTCTATTCCCACAACCATGCTCAATCGCCACTGGCATTCTTAAAGACTTTTCCAAGTCTTATCAGCTAGTGAGAGAATGACTGGGAGAGAACTAGTTAGGGTTATATAAGCTATAATATTGCCTCTTCAGTATGATTTTAGGAGATTCCTATGTGCAGGCTGAGTGGAAGGATGCTTCCAGGAAGGATATTTCATTCTCGGGTAATAAGATCCACATCAGACAGCTTCTGCCACCAAATTACGCTCAGCAAGTGTTTTCAAGAGAGCTTTCAGAGGAGGTGGGTGAATAGATAGATTTCCCTCACTTAAAGAAAACACTTCAAGGTGAGAGGACTGGCTGATACTAGTTCTGTGCACTGCTGTCTACCAGTGCCTTTCCCTTGCAGAGAATCCCCCTCCTACAAATATTTCCCTTTCCCTTCTCTGCAAGCTGCCTCCCGACAGTTGTTCTCTCGGTCCTTTCCCCAACAATAGCATCCGAGGGATGTTCTTTCTCCACGCTACATTAAACGCTGCCCTTTCAAAATGTGGCAGATTTGCACATCTCTGCCTTGTGCTGTGCAATGGTCCCTTTTACACTGAAGACTAGAAGCAGCTGAGCATGGCCACCCCCGCCGCCCTCCAGCTCTGCTTCGGGAGCTCCTACTCCGTTCCCGCACAAAGCTCGTCCCGGTTCTGCTCGTGAGCGCTAATGCAACAGCTGTCCCTGGATTGCCTGCCTTCTGTCACTTCCCGAGGTTAAAATGTAATCTTTGCTTCTGAATAGAGTCAGGCCTGGATTCAGTAATGGGCACTACGTCTGGTCCTCCCTCAGCATTAGTATTGTCCGGGGGAGCACTGTTGTTTGCAAGCTGGTTGGAAGAGGAGCCAAATGCTCTGGTGCTGCCCATGCCTAGTCCCTAGCACCATGAGTCTGGTGCTATCCATCTGGTATGTGACACAGTCGTCCTTTATATCTGACTCATCTGACATGTCTCTGGTCACAGTGCAGGCAAAAAGTGACATGAAGATCTATGTTTCTCAGACTGAAAATGTAGGTGTCCTAAGTGTCCCGTGCTCTGTTTGCAGTTGCAACCTTCCTGCTGCCTCTTGCAGTTTGCGCCAGGGTTGCTGCCACCAGGCGTTAGCCTGAGATGCTAAACTTACGTGAAAAGGCAGCTGTTGACCATGGTTGTACAATTTACCAAATTTGAATGAACCTATGGTGAACGATGAATGTTGCCAAGCATCAACAAGGGAAGGGCTGTTTGGAGTATTTTGATATCTTAGAGATGATTCAAGGGAATGCATTTTTTTCCATTTCCACGAGTCCATTCCAAATAGAGATAATAGCTAATATAAGAATAGATATTTTCAACTCCAAAGCTAATATTACTGAATTCTTGGCACCCCAGAGAAGCTCATAAGCATTTAACCACCCTGTGTTACAGGAAATAAAAGCTGATATTTGCTTGAGAATCAAAGCTAGAATTAAAACTCAGTTGCCAGCCCCCAATTGCTTGTCCATATCTCAAGTCTCTTCTAAGACACAAGAACACAGAATGGTCAAATATTTCGTTCAAGTTGCTGCTCAAACAGAACCTGATCCAGTCAGCATACTAATGGGAATATTACTTCAGTGAACAATCTGCTGTGCAGTCAATGAAGCTGTTCACATGAAGTAGGTGTCCACGGCTTCTCCCTGTGAATAGATGGAAGGCTAGAGCAAATTATGTTTTCTCTAAAACGGGGAAGAGAAACTGTCAGACAATTTTCCAACTTCAGTATTGTTAGCTGTTGCTAAATTAACAAAACATCCAGTACGTGACCAAATTATCAAATGGCTTAAATACAATTATAGTGCATTTTAAATATCAGTTCTAATTATATTTTCCTTTGACAAAGTAATTACACTTCAAGAAACTGCAATCAGAACAATTTTTCACTGCCAAATCGGAGAACAGAAGGTGAAAAAGGTGCATTTAGATGATTTTATAAATGACTAGCTTAACTTTTATATAATAAAAAACCACAATAGTAGAACAGCTTAAAAATAGACTAGAGAACTCACATTTTAATCTTATTTCAAGTCATTCAATGATTTGTAATTTAATGAACCTTAATACAAAGCTTATATTTAGTTTTCTTTCCCTCCATTAACTTGATTTCTTGATATTTAAAGTTGCTGGGCTGCAATGGAAAGACTACATCTTTTTAGTCCAAAATTCACACAAGACAAAAATTTAACAGAGCCAATCCCTATCCTACCCAGGTCCATCAAGGTTCCCTGAACTTGTGCTAGAGAAGACTGCAAAATATCCCCATAAGAACTGTAGGTCTACCTGTTTTGTGAGGATATCTGGTAATGGGCTGTTAAGCATAAAAGACTAGGACAAGAGATAGGAAGACAAGTAATAAATTAAACACTCAGACACATACCCGAAGAAACAGGAGATAACAGTGACTGTACCAGAAAACAGAGATGGCAGATTGCTGCTTGATGGGATGCTGCAGGAACCACTCCAAAAACCTTGAGGAGCTTCAGCCAGAAGTTTGTAACTGATAATAAGGGGTAAATAAGGTTATCATGGGTCTCAAGGGCAAGAGCAAATTTATTAAGGGACATCAGAGGGAAAAGGTGGGAATAGAAATCATGGTATGGCGTGTTTAAGGGAAAAGCTGAAGGCAAGAGAGAAAGGTATTGTAGCAGATTGGGGAGGAATAATAATGGGAAAAAGGAGAGGAGGGGGTTAATAGTGGCTGATGGTTTGTAAACAAGCTGCTGGTTTGCACACTTTTCTGGCCAAGTAATGTGCCTCACCACCACAGTCTGCTGTTATTAAGCTCTATTCCTAACTGTTTTCCCGGGAGAGAGTGCTCTCCGGTCTGTGGGAATGCCACACTTCAAGACGGAGTAGCTTGCAAGTAGGATAGGAGGTCTGGACTGATCTGATGGGAGACCCTGGGATAGCAGGATCAGAGATCCCACTGCTGGAGGGGCTGTACAGAGGGAGAGCCGTGTGCGTTTGCGTGTGCACGTGTGAGGGAGAGAGCTGCCAGCAAGCTCTGAGCCCGAAAGCAAGACAGGGCAATTCATGTTTATATGCCGGTATGCCTGCGGTGCCTGCAAAGGTGCTGCTCTTGGTGGTAGCTCATCTGTGTGTGTGTTTGTCTGCATGTGTGGTGTGGCTGGAGCCAATGCTGGGGGAACACACAGCCTGGAGAACAGCCCCGGGGCATAAAGCCCACGTGGTTCGGCTTCCCTCCAGCAGCGCTCTCTGCAGGCTGTGTGTGCCTGCTCGGGTACACACCTCTCCAGGTTTGCTCTGATTATCAGATCCACTCTGTAAAGGCAATATAAAAAAAAAAAAAAAATCTGACAGTTCCCTGCCATGCAGACCTGGTGCTCTTCCAGCCTGAGGGAGTAAGTGATGCACACAAAAACCCCCAAATTTCCACTGAGCTGACTTTGATGTATTGCTCCATCTGGACTGACAACAGAGGGATATCAGCAGCGTGACAAGAGCAAGGAAGGCTCTTGTTTAACACTTTTCTTTGCACCTCTGGCATTCCTTACATGGAAGTGATTTCCAATGGTGCTTAGAAGATTATAGACTTAAAGATCCTCTATGAGAGAAGGTTTCCTCTGGAGGCAATACTGTGTATATGGGCATTTGGATGCAGCACCTTTTCAAGCCCCACCTCAGTCTCCAATAGCACCAGTATGCTCTCATTAGTCACGGTAAGCACCTGACATACCTGCTTAGCTACTTAGCTCCCTACAGCCCTTTTGAGAAAACCCAGAGGCCCAAGCTTGCCTGTGTACAATTTCAGTACAGGTTTGTCGGCACATACAGATCAGTAGCAGATTGAGAGGGGGAAGCAATTTTGAGTTGTTGACTGTTAAACAATTTGAGACAAAAATATTTGTTTTGGGGCGCTGACTTACATTTTTAGCACCATTTCTGTTCCAGCCTCACTTTCAGATGCTAGATACTGCCCAAATTCTTACTAACTTTGTGTCTCCATTTTTGGGGCGGAGAGGGTGGTTCATCTGTGCCTGAAGTACACTACAAACTTTGTCAATCTGACAGCTTTGTTCAAAGTCTTCTTCTTTTTCCTCTGTTCAGCTAATGAGCATCACTACTATTAAACTTCAGCTTAGTTTGATGCTTTACAAATCCCACCCACCCATGACTGAAAGGTTCAGGGCCATTGCAAGCTTTTAGTAGCTTCTTGCATGCATCCAAGTGGCTCATACATATATACTTGAGTGCAGGGTCAATATTTTCCTGACAAGCAGGACCTGAGAGTGATGATATATATGCTTGTCACAAAGAGATATTAGGATGTAGCTGTGGAAACAATGTCCATCATCCTTGTCACTATATATGACTGGATATCAGAAATAAAGACCTGCTTCATATCAGCCTTACAGGGCACAGTATTTCTGACTGTGACCTTGCAGGCTAACTGGCCTGATCAGGACATCTTTTGGCAAACTCCTCACTAGAATTCAAATCTATTTCTCATATATTGCACGTCCTGGAATGCTGGAACATACTGGAATGTGTGTGTTTATTCCAGTGTATGTACTGGAATAAACCATCTGGTGTTTGACTGCAATTCATAGACAGATCCTGAATATGAACAAAGTCTACTAATCATTTCTTAAAGGGCTTTTTGTAATAGTAATTGTGATTAGGACAGAGAAATACAAATTTAGGTGCATTGGTATTCCGAGCTAAGCAAAAGGCATTAGAGGAATCCTAAAAGTCATTGTCCTGATTTATTATACTCCTCCAGGGCTTCAGTGATGACATTCTTGCTGCATACCATATGTTTCATACAGTTCTTGGTCTTTTTCAGCATTATTCTTTAAAAGTTAGCATTTTTGCAAAAGAAAACTAGGAGAAGATTAGAAAGGCCATAATGGTACTAGGCCCAGCATACAAATCACACTGCCAAAATGGCTCGTGTATTGTTGCCAGTGGCACACATGTCCCTTCCACTTTCCAGCCCCACTCAATAAAACATCTTTTTTTTTTTTTCCCCCTGGAATCTCATGATATTTCTTGGAGAAGTCCATGAGCAAAGCCTTGAGCCAAGGTTTGCAGTGGTAAATCTTCGCTGCTGATTATCAGCTATTCTGCTGCTCTCATTGATTACCACTCAGGTCTCTCTCCTACACAAAATCTGAGCTGATTCTTCATGCTTTGCTTGTCATCTCTCTTAATACAGGAGGAAAGGCATTCCTCAGTACTGGAAGGCAGAGAAGTAGCAGTTTCTGCAAGCAAAACATGGCTAGCCTGTGGCTAGACTTCACCATGGTATTCTGCTAAGGCCAGAACTTGCCTAGGTCCCTGAATGATTACGCAGTCACACTGATAAGGAGGATTGTACCCCAGAGGTACAATATTAAACAATAACAATAAAAATGCCATGCCCTGGGGTAGGAATATGTCTCCTCATTCTTTCTTCAAGATACAAAACAGCTTTTCTCCCAAGGTGACTAAAAAGAAACCTTATCTATATTCAGAGTATTCCATAACTAGTAAGAGTATTTCTATAATACAACTGGTACCTCCTGGTTTTGGTAGCAAAATACTGAGATAGATCAGTGTTTCAGTAACAAGATTATTGTTTCTTTATTAATGCCATGAAAGGTGTTACTTTTGTGTTCCTTATGCGGTGCCTAAAATGGACTCCTATATTTGCCAGCAGCCCATTTTGCCTTTTCACAAATGGATTTCCCAGTATTTCCATGCATTCATTCATCTCCCAGTATTTCTCTGTAAGTCCTATTTATCAGCTTCAATAACCTCTCAGTTGCTCAAAGCAATAACTAATTTTTAACTTGAATTACCTATTCCCTCACAAACCATCTACCAGCAAGAGAATTCTTTTTTTTAGTTTAAAACTGACTTTAAAAATACACTAATACGAAGTTGGAGGCAAGAGTTAATGACAGTCATTTCTACCTTTCTCTAAGCATTGACTGTATACGTAGGGACTCAAAGCAATTCGTATTTCTAGCAGTATGCGTCCTTCATTAGAAGATGAGGAAGGAGGCAAGTTTCCTTTCCAGGAGGGCAGGCTTTTAAAGACCTAACATCACTAAGGAATCAAAGGCTAAAATAACAGTACTACCATGCTTTCATTTGCTATTTCACCCCAGGTTGCAGGCACACCAAATATGTAGCTGCATTGTCACAAGATCATTCAAAGAGAAATATAAGACATTGTGGACTTTCAGCCATTACTGTCACACAATATGTGGATCAATGCCAGGCTGATGCCATATAAAGCGTGCATAGCTCTGTTTTCATTATCACAGTGAAAAGCCCCGAATGTTAACTTTTCACCACTTCTGAGCATCTATTTCTGTTCTAAATAAACTTTCCATTATAAGTCTCCAGAAGTATTAAGAATGATATTTTTATTCTATTTTATTTATTTACTTATTGAGAGGTTGAAGTCACAGACATTAGCAAAAGCTATTTTACTACAGATAAAGCATGGCAAATGAAAAGACGTGTATTGTGTTTAAATGGCTTTTCCTTTTTAAGGGTTTGTAAAAAAGAAATGTTTATCCTATTTTTAAGATCTGACTGGCAGCTCCAAAGTTGCAGGTGAAATAGTGCTGTTTAACAGAACTGGATAGCAACTCCCCCTTCACCATACATTAAATAATTTAAATAGCAGCAAGTATTTAAAAGAGCCATACTTCAAGTCTTCTTATACTAAATGTGTGCAACTGAAAGCAGCTGAAGAAGAGGCAGTCTTGCTCTACAGGTTGCACTTGCCCTCACTAGAAGAATCCCACAAAACAGGAACCTCTCTGGCTTTCTCTGCTGCACAGCTTTGCAGAGGTGCTCTAGATGTGCATGAGACATCTGACACTTCAGAGAGCCCCAGAACTGCTGTCCAGCTGTGAACTGATTATCACACAATACGGACACTGAGTTCCAGACATGTCAGGCTCATCAGGAAAATCATGCAGCTGAGCTACAGTAAAACTAGTTATTAACTTCTGTAAATAAGACAGAAGTTAATAAGATAAGACAGATAAACCCAACTAGAGCAAGCAGTAAAAGCAATAGATTATAGTGAATGAGACAGAGCTGGTTTTGCACAGATTCACCAGATGTGTTCTTCTCAACCCCGTTGGGAGGTACAAGTTTGTGGGCAAAAGTGGACATAGTTCATAACTGCAATTTGTAGACCAAGAGAGAAATCTCCAAATGCTTCAAATCCTGGAGCTGACAAGCCTGCTCTATAAATAAGAGAACTCGTAGTTTTTCATCCTGAGATTAAATTAGGTTTGAACCTACTAAAAAGCCTGTGAACCTGGAATGCTGATATGAGGTACATAATTTACTCCCTGTCTGATCTATCTCAGACTAATCTCCCTTCCCTCATGTAACTTCTTTCCGTTTAGGGGAAGCTTGTGACACAGATTCAGATGGAAAGAAAGGTTCAGGTCTCTGATCCAAATATTGTCTCCAGCTGTAATGCTCAGGTAGCTATGGAGGCACCTACACTCCCTGGCTAAGGCAAAGGTCCCGGGGCTCTCACATTTGCCTCCACCACACGCCTCACACATCGCACACGTAGACCAAGAGCAGCTCTGTATTTCAGCTCTGAACATCAGCTCTCACCAAACCCAACAGACTCTCCAACGCTATCGACCTTCATTAAAAAACAAACTGAACAGAGACAGTGGGTGCTAATTCTGCCCAGTTTGGGCCCACTAACCAGACCAATCTCTTGTTCACTGTTGATGCAAGTGTGCCAATTCCAAGTCTCCTGCTACATCTTCAGGCGTAATCTCGGCATAAACCCAGATTTCCAGCAAGAATATCCTGATGATTAGATAGCATTTAAATTATCTTGTGGATATTTCTCCACTTTGTACACAATTAGGTAAAGCACTTTAGAGCAAACTTTTAATGTCTAGAATCTACATTTCTGGACTCTTCCTGTGATAAACCCCTCAGATACCATAAATCTACAAAACAGTGCTGCAGAAAGTATCTCCCCACAAAGTGCACACTGCATTAAAAGATACTCCACTCCCCTACTAGGATCTCTTGGAGGCATTCGGATACCTCTGTGCAGAAAAATATCAGCTTTTTTTACTTCTATTGCCAAATTTCTGATCATAACCAGCAGAAATTTGTCTTTTTCTCTCAACTTTCCTTTTTTTAGATTGAGTTATGCTCTCAAGTGAAGACATCCACTTTTCCCACTGCACTGATCAATGACTACACCACCATTTTTTCTTTCTCTCTAGCTCTAGTATTTCCAGAGAAAGCAACTTACTGAGCTCTTCTTTCTACTTTAACCTTAAGGTGAGCATTCTAAAAATATCAAAAAGGTGTCACATTACTTTTGTATTCTTCTGTATTCTCTTGAGAGTTTTTGAATCCATGGAAAAAGTTTTGATTTTTTTTTTCTCCTCACTTATTTATCTCCCTTTCTAGTGAACCCACCCTTGAATAAAAGAAAGGATTTTTGTGTGTGTGTGTGTGTTCTTAATCCAATAAAAGGTATTTTGTTCCCTGGTACTATTAGAAATAGTATCTGTTCCAGCTTATTTACCAGTAAATTTAATTCATATATTCCCTTATAAGGGTTAGCTCTCCACACCAAACTTGAATTTTACCTATTCACCTTCTACTGATGTGGATTTTCTTTCAGAACTAATATTTCAGTTGCTGGCATTATATCCATATCCAGCATGAAATGAATAAATATCCGTTTCCTTTCATGCTGGCAGTTCTGTAAGCTTTTGCTGTAATATTCTTATGCAATATTTTCTGAGGTAGTATTGTTGCTGTTACCCTCTTTGACCAGTCTGTGCACCAAACAAAAAAAAAGGGAGAGGAG
>VZSV01000135.1:2078756-2130517 GCA_013398735.1 Nothocercus julius
GAGAGGAGAGGAGAGGGGTAAGCAAATTAATACTTTTTTGTTCTTTCCTCTTTGTTCCAATGCCAGTCACCATCTTGGGTTGGGTCGTTTGATAGATGTGCTGGGGTTTTGTTGTCTCAACCTTTGAACCATATCTTGTTTTTTTAAGATTTTATTTCTCTATTATACACATAGCAGCAAAATACTCACCAAATTCCATAAGGTTCAAGCTATAGTGAGTATCTTTGTTTTCTTGGCAACTTCCAACTGTTGTATAAAAGCTTAATGCTTGGTACTTATATCATGTGCCAGAGCAGTCTGTGCAAGGTCATTGTCACACTGTGAGCTTCCCAAATTGGTCTTAAAAGAGCTTATGTGAAACCTGTGTTTTCACAGTCTTTTGTGCTTTGTTTTAAAACACATCGTTCATATGTTTCATAAAAAGCAATACTTCTCAAATTTCTATGATATATTTTCAGAATGAGCCTCCTCTGACTGAATTAAGTGAAACATTAAGTGCCTCAGAACAAGCTGTTGTCAGAAGTGAGACTGCCTTTTCTCTGCCTCCTACGAATCACATTTCCTCTTTCTGTTTCTCATCTTAGAGATCAAAATAAAGATATCATTTTAATTTTTTTCGCTTCTCTACTACAGCTCCAGAGTTTAAACTTTGAAACTGTTGAAATCTTTAAAAACTTTCAAATATTTTATTCTTCCATTCAATGCATTTTCTTAGTTCACTTTTACTCCTGGTATCTCGTGTTGCTCATAGTGACAAGCAGCAAGTACCAGCGGAACAACAGCATCGGGACCCATAGGCTGGAAAGCATCGAGAGCTATTTTACAGCTACATCCATGCCAGCAAATTTAAAATGCCTGACAGAGCAGCCCATGTCTATAATAAAGCAGATTTTTCCTTCCAGAACAAGGCAGCCATCTCCAGACTCCCACTGTGAACAGTCCTTGGCCTAAGCCAAACCCGGACCCTGCCTGGGGACCCTCTGTGAGACTGCTGGCTGACACAGGCTAAAAACAGGTCAAGGCTCATATTAATAATTTATTAGGAGAGACAATAAAGTTTGAGCTTGGGATATTTCTCTGGTGCTATTTCACTTACTATTACACCTAAAATGACAGAAAAGGAAGAACTGCAAGTAAAATTTGCCAGAGATCATAATTCATCTCATGTATCTTGGAATATGTGTGTTGCTGGATTTTGGTGGTGGTGGTGGTGGTAGTTTTTCAGCAGTCACTCAGAGCCGGGAATTCTGGGGGGGTTTTGCTTAAAGTGTACAAGTGAGGCTGGGAAAACAGCCACGTCAACAAGTTCTGCTCGGCCAGCCTCAAGTCCCTAAAAGATATGGTACTGCACACACACGCTCATATGATCTCTAGGAGAATCTCTAAGAGATTCTGCATTCTGATCAATAAAACTCCTTAAGACACTCCATTTAAAACACATGGGTGGTCCACATTGCCCTGTAATAACACAAATCTGTCAGATTCCAGGTCATAGTGTAAGATTCAACCATTTCCTGTGTCTGGGAAATGGGACACTGTAACAGGATGAGGCAGGTGGCTGTGAGAAAATGTGTGTTATTTTTGCCAACACAGGTTAACATTTCTGGGTGGTGAAGGCAAGATATGTCAGTGTCTGATATTCATGAAGTACCTTTTGAGCTTTGTTAAAAGCACCTATCTGTCACTTTTTGTTGCAGGATTTATACCTCAAGACACCTAAACAATAAAACCAACAAAGAATGAGAGGGATAATATAAACATCCTCATGGTAAAAAATCTGCTAGGTTCTCTCTCATCTCCTCCAATGTCTAAGAAAGGAGTTAGCCTTACCATACACATGAAAGGACTCAAAAGACGCACGGTTCCATGAACTTATTTTTTAAATTTCTTTGGTGGGAGCATTTCAGATTTTCCACACTTAAATTTATTCAGAACTGAATTTTGGATAAAAAATACTAATCTTAATATTTATTAGTTGATTCATAGGAAAATATCCAGAGAAAAAGATTCTTCTCATCGTCTAACCCAAAGACATACTCATGCAGCTCTTATTAATGAAAGTGTAATGAATCTCCATCCTTGGAGAACCTGAATAGGACCATGAACAACCTGATCCAACGTTTGAGGGTGGCCTTTCTTTGAGCAGGAACTGGGACTAGATGGCCTTCCAACCTAATACTTGTGTTTTAATGATATTATTATCACAACTGTCTCTCAGGAAGTTTTGCTTTAGAACCATCTGTGAATCTGGTACTTACGAAATCACCACATAAATAAGGATTACTTAACCTGCACAGCAAAGGAAGAGATTGTATAAGCTTCCCAGCAATTTTTACAAGTTTTGTTTGTAAATACCTCATTTTTTTTCCTGTCTAGAGAAGGCCGATTATACCAACTGTATCAGCGCTGGTAACACATGATACTATAAGGCCTATATGCTGCTTTCCATCCTTGTTCTTTAGATGGAGAACCACTTAATAAAATCCAAGTGGGTAAAAAAAAAAGGTGTGCTTGTGTTGCTGGTACCATCTTCTGCCTCATCTTTCTTCAGGGGTCATTTAATCCTTTCCTACACTGAACCCAGAGTTCTCAATTCTCCTGTTGTAGATGAAAAGGTGGATGCTAAGAACTTGTCACTTCTTGGGTAGACAGATAAGCAGCTCAGGGGAAACTCATCTGACAGCACAAAACAGATTGACTGCAGCCACTATTCCCATTTTCCCTTAAAACTTGAGCACTAAGGTTAGTATTTACAACCTCCTGAGGTGATCAGTCTGATCCCATCAGTAGATTTCAGCTGTTGGAAATGTAATCTGTTAACTCTCCAGCCTTGGAAAGGGTGATGCTAGACAAAGAGGGATGAATACAGCAGGGAAAACCGAAACGGAATGAAGCACAGAAAGAGAAGCCACACAGCTGAGGAACAGAGAGTGTCACTTCACATATCTGTCAGGGAAAAGATGATAAAAGTGTGACCAAATGATTTTAGAAGAGTGTTTGCATATGTGTTAAGTTGCCCACATGAAGCATAAAGAAAGCACCTGAAAAAGGAAAGACGCATAGAGAAAACTTTGCATAATGAGGCAGTCCTAAACCACCAAGGCTTGGTAGGTGGAAATCTCTTATCAAAACTGATTTAAAATAAAAACCTAGCTTTGAACTGTGGCCGAAGTAGTAAAGGTAGAATCTAAGGTGCTGTCACTCTTAAGAAGGAACCATCACATAGGAAAGGGATAGAGAATTATTTAAATAATGATGGAAATTTAATCAATTAGTTGCCACCACTATGTGTATTTATGGTTTAAAATCTTGGCATCACAACAAATCATAACATTTTTACATTTTTTACTGCACTTGATGACTTTTATTCAATGTTTATTCATCTACTAGATCTCTTTCCTATTTATAAATAAACTGTCTAATTGGAGAAAGAAATAGATCTATTTTGGAAAGTGATTTAAATGAGCGCCTAGGCTTAGCAAAAAAAAAAAAAAAATAGCCAAAGCAAGCAGTTCACAAGTGGCTTATGGCCTGAAAACATTCTGTTCAGTCTGACTGATACATAAATTGCTAAAAATAACAAACATAGCTGGAGAAATCAAGGTTGGTTTGAGAAGGATCTGAAAACAAGTACAGGGCTAAATCTGAAAAAACTCGATCAGCTTTGCAACCTTGGTATTGCCAGCTATCCTGGCAAAGATGACTGTAGAATATTTCTAAGTGACAGGTACAAGATATGACCAAACTATTTTATTTCTTGTGATCTACAGTGACGAAGGGACATGCAATAATTAGTAACTTCAGGATTTATCACAAGCTTGTGATTTCGTCTTTGCAAGAAATCAAATGTTGCATCAAACCACGCTGTAAATCTTTTGCAAAACTAGGGCACATGTTCAGTATGTTAAGCAAGATCTGAAGTTAGTTTTTTGAAACTTATATAATGGCACATCAGCTTCCTCTTTTTCTTTGCTATTCTCAATGCTGCAAATAAAGACAAGCTTTAACTTTGATATATTTTAGGAAAAATAAAAGGGTAAGTCAGTATATTTGTTAAGATAATTGATGAATACATGGCTTGCATTATATCCGGCAGCTGACAAATTCTTTTCATATTGCACTATCTTTTTTTCTGTATTTATTTTAGTATATTCTGATGGCTTTTGGGATAATGTAACTGTATGCAATTGTGAGACTGCTTAAATGTATAATTATTTGTTTTTTGGCCAAATAAGAATAAGTAGTTCTGATTCTGAACCCACTGAAAATTCAATGGTCAGTTGAACCTATTGCTTGTTCTATTTTCCTTACATCTGATTCAGGTTCCTTTGCACTCTGCACTAACCATGTATCTGGTGCTTGACATTTCTTTCTAAGTACAAGGAAAACTCTCTAGTTTTAAGGGGAGAAGGATGGAGGAGCACAGGAAATACTGCAGAAATATATTATGTAAAATTCCAAGGTATTACATCAATTGCATGTAATTTCTTCAAAAATTTTAATCAAGCAACAAGAACTCACATTGTGACAGCTCTCCACATTTTTAATAATTGTCACCCCTGAAACTATATTAGTCCCTAGATCAGTTCTCTTTATCAAAAAAGAAAGAGCATTGTAATTTCTCACCTCGCCTTTGCAAAAAACACAATATTGGTAATTCCTATTGACAAGTCTTTTTAGTAAATGAAAAACCAGTGAAGTCACAGCCTCCATGTATTCACTCTAGGTCTGAGAACTAAAAATCAAAGCAGATTTTACAATGTCCTAGCATGAAATTAGGAAATGCCTCTTTAATCCTTTCCTCTAGTTCCTAATTCACAGGATTATCATGTTGCTTTTTATGTACAGTCATTATTACTAGCTTTCCAACCATGAGAATTGTGACATTTTGCAGTTGTCCAAACTTTGGTGCATTATTTGGAATTTTTTACCACCCTTCCATCCATAGGCTCGCTGCCATAGAGAATCCTGTTACTAACAGGCAAGTATGAATACTTCAGGATCTATTATTCCATGTTGTTGAGACAAAGACACATTTTATCCTAACTAATGCTGGCACTGAGGATGCTACACAGTAGCTAAATTGCAAGCTGTCTTGCTTGTGTTAATTACTTTGTCGGCTTTATTTATCTGCCCTGCATTACTTTAAGCAAGAACACTTTCTGCTCTTTGGATTTCAGTGAAGATTGTATTAAATATAGCTACTTTCATTTCCTTTGCCACTTTTCTCTGATGTTCCAAAAAGACCAATTTGAAAAGAAAGAAGAACACAGTAAATTTTGACTCAGTAGGAGATGCACTCACAGTTGGATCCCTTCTTTTCATATTTCTCGTAAATGCACAAGTATGTTGCCTCCTGCATTTTCCTAATGACAGAAATTTCAGTCCCAGACAACTATCAACACTACAGGGGCAAAACTAGTGCAGTTTTATTACCACAGGGGGAAAAAAAAAAAAAAAAAAAAAAAGCTTGAAAAAGCTTGATCTGAAGCTGTATGTTTTCAACTTTTTCTTAATTTCATTTTTTATCACTTTTGCTTATCATTCATCAAAAAAGGCTCTCAAGCTGTCACTAATGATATCAGATTATTTTAGTTAAGTGTGAATAATAAATAGTGAGAATAGTGTTTTTTTACCGACTGTGCTATCCCTATGAGTAGCACATAGACAGAAGACACTGAGTCACAGAGAGGTTAAATAACTTGTTCAGAGCCCATAAGGAATAATGTCCATATAGCAAAATGGGGGCATGGGTAATATTACCAGGCTGTTCTGCCAGACAGTAGATTTTGAGAAAAGAATGTGAGGATTAGACACATCTGCACAGACAGAATGTAAATATACCTAATGACTCCCACCAGCTGCAGTGAATTTTCTTACATTTTATGAGATTACATGGCTGAGTGTCCAGACAATGCCTTAACCTCCAGTGGGGCAAAATTAAGTTAAGACATAAACTCCATAACCAAATTAACAAGTTCCCAGTCTATTCAGCCATTTCTAATTGAAAGAGAGACAAAACTAAGGTTTTTAATTTTAGAAAAGGGGTGCTTGAAAGGTTAGTACATAATGTTGCTGTCCAAACGAGGTGAAATAACGGCCTTAGATATTAATGGAGGAAAACATTTTAGAGAATGATCAAGTATTCATTTTTGTTTCTCTTACTTTCAATAAAAATACTGTGAGATCAAATTCCAAAAGAAGAAAAAAAGAAGACTGCCACCTTAAAGACCGTAACAGTAAATAAGGCTGGAGATATATGCAGCCATATGACATAAGTAGGATTTTGTTTAAGGAATTAAGAAGGTGCTGAGTGGACTCCAAGCACCTTTCTCCACTCAAATTCCCTTTGAATTAAACAACACTGCAAGAATCAGCAATGCACTGTGGAGATAACAGATGTCCCTCAACTGAAGAAAATTACAGGGAGATCATCACAGAAATACAGTCTGATCACAGAGACATGTTGGTTTTTTTCAGGCTCTATCAACCTCTGCATAAAAGAAATAGAGCCAGAATCAGACCTAATTTACACTGTTCAAAATCCATGTAGAAGCCAATAATTTATTCTAACCAATTATTATGAATGAAGGTTAGAATCCATTCCAGAGCCTATAATTTTTGCTCATGACTGAAAAAAAGATGTTGTATAATGGAATTGGCTATCACAGGACTGGGATATTATAATTCCTGAGAGCCTGGGTAATCAAGAAATGTCTGTAAGAGAAGCAATTGCCAATGTCTAGTCCAGATTCTGCTCATCAGCTGGATCACTATGATCAGCTCTGCACTATCTTTGATGCAAGAAGGTTCACGATTTCATGCATTTAGAAGAAAACAGTAGTAACAAACTTTTTATTAAAGACCTCAAAATCCTTAAGATTTCTTGAAAAAATAAGATTGTTTTAAAACAGAAGAGAGGAAAATATTTGTACAGTAATGCCATCCAGGTATTGGTTTTACAGTTGCTCTAGAAAGATAAACACTCACATACTCAGCTTACAAATGACTGGGAAGGAAGTGACATGGCTAAGTGCTTCCTCTGTACCCCCTTTCGCTTATTAGTGCTGCATCTGTTCACGGTACCATGCAGATCTATGTATTAATATTGACAAAATATTAAGGTTCGACACCCTGAATGAGAACACTATTTCAATGTACATGTTATTTACAGTGAGCAACACTGTATTGTTGGTGCTTTGACTGCTTTTGTAATTTTTTTACATTCCCAGCAAAAGCAGAACAGGATGTATTAGTTAGGCAGTATGAGTGATTCACCATTTCTTGGGTCTTATTACAAAATGTGAATTTTTGACATCCTTTACTGGAGGCCTTTGTTCTTATTCTTCATGTTTTTAGAGCTTCAAAGATTTTCTTGTAATAAAAACAAAGGCAATACAATAGTATGATTTTCAATTTTACATTACTATATATGCAATATATAGTTTTTAAAATAACTTAATAATAGAACAGAGACATGCAACAGATCCTGATAATGTCTTACAATAACACCTTTTGCACTGTCCAGGCTCAGGCACCTAAAATGCTTTCAAACTCCTGGAAAAATATCTTTATTTGCACCCGCACACACCTTCATGCAGAGCACTATAGAAATTTCAACAGCCAGTGCAGCTCAGCAGAGCAGCTTTTCACAGCTCACAGCAGCACTACACTAGTTATAAGCCCAGAATAGTGAAGAATATATCCAGTGAAGCTGCAGGGGGATTTAGGGAAGCAAAATATAAAATAAGATATTATAAGCTAAACTAGCAGCAGTGCCTACAGTTAAGGTTATCTCACATTTTCCTTTATCAGGCTCTGGTTTTAGTTGTTTGTAATTTTAATTTAGCTATTCAGTTGGAGGTTTTCTATCCCAGATGCCTGTCTCAAGGAAGAGACATGCTAAATGAGCTTTAGCTCAATTTTTCCCCACTGTTCCCAGATTGAGGGGATTGCCAGTGGGGTCACAGCAACTGGCTGCAAGTGGTTTAAGAAGTCACCCCCTCCAATGGGTTTCAGTTACGCTGAGGCAGCCAAAGGGCTCGCACACAGCCAGGGACTGCTGTGAAGGCTCACACAGGCACCAAAAGGCAATAAAACCTTTGGCTTCACAAACCTGACCACAGGAGCATTTCCACCAGCACTATGAACATAAGCACAAAGCATAAGCTTTGGGCCATAAATTATTTTCAGCTGTTTTGTTGTAATGCACTAGTGCCTCTAAGCTCTGAATACAGTGTTTGAAAATTAACATGAAGCGGTCACTGAGGTGTTAGAAATGATAATGTTCCTCTGAGAACTCAAAGATTAGCCAAAATTACAAGGCTTGAGGGAAAATCTTATCTGGCATAATTTAGGAAAGCCATGGCAAAGGGTGGAGATGATCTCAGGGAAGATCTCTTCTCCCCAAGGATTTTTACCCCGGGGAAGGAGCTGGAAGGACATGGGATGATGAGTTAGGGGATGAGAAACAGGGACTCACTGTCAGTGGCCCCCTTAGCAGTACCCATGCACCTTCAAGAAGAGAAAACCAATACAGAGCACAACAGAATCCTATAAGGCAATAGGGAGGAGTGGAACACGCGCGGGAGCAGCACACGGGTTTGGGGAAGGGAGCAAGGAAATGCAGGGGAAACAGTGCACGGACCCTCCTCCGAAAGCCAGGTCAAAGGCAGGCGCCCTGGACTGCTGCATTCCTCTTCTGTACAGCTCTTGCCGGTCAAACTGGAAGCACAGAACTGCCTCGTGATGGGCTGCTATCGCCGGGGCGCCCTGGGCATTAGCAGGTTTTACAGCTTTGGGAGGACATATTTAAATTGGAATAACTTAGAAATTGGTCCATATGGTGCAGTGCAACACAATCTCTGTCTTTTCAGGTTTGTCCATTTTGTCTTATTTTGTTTAGCTTGTTAGGCATTAAAAACCTAACACAACTGAAAAGAAGGAAAACAAATATTCAGTAGTGACCTGTACTTGGAATGGGCAAGGGTCCCTGAGGGAACAAAGAGCATGCACTTCAAGGCTCATGCTTGATATATACACTGCATATATCCAAAGCAACCAAATTTATTTTGCAAAGAAAATTTTCAATCTAACATTTGTCAGCCTTTGCAAGTTTGACTTCTAGCCCAGTACTTCCTTACCATGGCATGAAATGAGGGAATTACAAAAGCTATGATACACAGGCCCCTGGGGACATCTCAACACCTTTCCTGCCAGAGTATCCTGGGATGTTTACCACAAGGAGTGAGGTTAAAAAATCTCTTTAAGCATCGATTAGTGTCTATAAGGACCTCAAGGGAGGCAGTGAGGAGGATGGGGCGGCCTCTTTTCAGTGGTGGCCACTGACAGAACTAGAGGAAACGGCCACAAACTGAAGCACCAAAAGTTCCACAGGAACTTTAGGAAAAATTTCTTAACAGTGAGGGTGACAGAGCCCTGGCACAGGCTGCCCAGGGAGGTTGTGGAGTCTCCTTCTCTGGAGATCTTCCAAACCCGCTTGGCCGCAGTCCTGAGCCACCTGCTCTAGGTGACCCTGCGTGTGCAGGGGGGTTGGACTAGATGATCCCTGGAGGTCCCTTCCAACCTTAAGCATTCTATGATGCTATGATTCTATGTTCTGCAGTTCCAGGCATCTCTGGGAAATGCTGCCCTCCTCTGCAAGCAGATCATAGGGAGCTACTGAGTGAGGAGCAGGACCTGCACAGTCTGCAAACCAGGCAGGTCATCTCCAGCCTGCAGGGTCTGGTTTAGAAAGTGCAAATCTAAATGGCCAAAGAAACAGAGAGGCTGCTGCAAACCACAATATGGCCCAAAGAGACTGGCCAGTGTCACAGAAGGGCACAAAGCAGAAAGCTATTTTTGGAACTGCTACCTTTGTGCATTAAATCAGTACTTTTTCTTTCTTCAAGTCTTTTCTTCAAGTCCCAATTTCTCACCAGCACTGGGTTCAACCAATCAATATATTAAGTCTACCAATCTAGATCTTATTTTTGTTGTTTTTCAGAGAAAAGAACTAGAAGGGAACTCATGAACTAATGTAACTTCTTATCATTTTATTATTGAACTTATTCCGCTGACAGTTGAAAAGTGAGGACAGCTCAGGAATTGGTCTGGACATTCTTTGGCATCTAAGGAATATAAAACTCAGAGAAGACTCCGGCTCTGAAGATACCAAGGGAAAACTCACTGCAATGCCAAAACAAAACCTCAAGGATATTTTTTTTTTTCTCTTGAAAAATACAGTTTGGACATTTTCCATGCCTGCAAGCAAATTTCAGGAATGCAGTCAAATACATGTGCACAGTTCCCATTGAAGACACTAGGAGTTGCATATGCTTAGTGAAGGGTGAATAATTTTTTCTGAGCCTCTGAATGTTCCATTTGCAAACATGCAATAATCTATATGACCAGCATGCATAGACATTATCACATTTTATTTGCCTTGAAACACAAGCAGATTTGCAAAATTAAAATGCTGATAGAGAAATTAAAGCAGACAGAAGTTCAATGACAACAGCCTGATTTTGCATTCTTGTAACCCTGGCATGACTGCTACATAAACTGAATTATGAACTGATCCTTTTATACATTGTGGGCTATGCCCTTTTGGTATTTAAAAACGAATGCATAAGTTACTAATATTTGAAATTGTGGCTATGGTGCATGTCCCTTAATTTTCTTCTGTCTTATTCCAGTATTAACATAGCGATCACTCCAAACACGCCAGGAATCAATATCATTCAATATGAGTCCTAGCTCTTAGTCTTTGGAGCATGTTATACCATGACAATAATCTAATGATTGCTTAATTTATATTAAAAAAGTGAACATTTTACAGTATCATAATGCCATCTAGAGGTGGGATAACACTGAGGCTCCCACTTACATCTATGCCAGAGAAAACCAAAGTTTTTGGAGATATAGTGGGATAGAGGCCTTTAAGGAGAGCCTTTCGCTAAAGCGCAGACCTATCATCTAGTGAGCCAGGTCTTGCCCCATACTGGCCGAGCTTTGGGGAGTGAGCCTCCTGGAAGGTGGACCTTTGAGGGCTATGGTTCTGCACAGCTTCTGGCTCAAACCCAGTAACACTGACTTCTTTCTTGCTCCTCATGTGCCAAATGGAGCCGCTTAATTGATCAGAAATCAGGCTCCCCAGCTTACTCAGGGTTGGAAATGACAGACATCCCACAGCCCTGTGCGACGTACACCCCACGTAGAACTGGGAGGAGGAAAGGGAAGTCCATCCTGATAGCGTCAGTGCCAAGGCACATGACGTAAGAATGGAAAATATGCCCGAGATTATGGGGAAACTATTTAATACAGTGAGCCAGCTCACGCTCTTTCAGTTACAGACCCCTTTACAGACAGAAGTCAGGAAGAATGAAAAGCTCAGCAACATGATTAAGAACTATCTGTCCAGGGCATAGAGCATGGAGCTTCTACATTCAGAAAGTGCACCTGATGAGCTGCCGAAGTCCCGCAGCCACATTTCGTATAGTTCTGTTACTGGTATCTAGAAATGCAGGCACTCTGCCTGGGCTCATCCACAGCGCTCATATCTCCCCGGACTCAACCTTTGTTTCCCCCTGCAAACTCCTCCATCCCGCTTAGGGCCTACGCTACCTGCAGTCTTTTCCTCAGCAGAGGACACTGATTGAGTCTTTCTCCATTACCTAGCTCCTTCCCTTCTTGAAACACTTAGGAACTTAGTATTTGAGAGTACTCAATGAAATCTGGTTGCAGTTAGACCATGGATATGAACAGTTAGGGAATGACAGCAATTGCTAGTGCACAAGCCTCATTAGGAAACTAGTTCAAGAAAGAAAAAAGAAATATTGCTCTTTCACAAAGGAATAAACAAGCCCTGGTCAATCTGCTGCTTTGCTACCCAGCTCTGCTAGAGACTCTGCTGCATCTGGCATTCCTTATTCACCTGCATATGAAGTCCTACAGAAGAAAAAAACACTCTATGGATGAATGCTGCCTCAAGTAGTAAGATGAGTCAGATCCATTTCAAAAAAAAGAAAAATGAAGAGAAAACAGTCAGCACTTCATTCACCACCTGTGTCTTATCTGCCTTAGCCCCTCAATTTCCCATCACTCTTCCTACTTTCCTGAAGTAACAGGCCCCACTGAATAGGAATCAAATACTGGAGCCTACCTGCCCCGCACCATGTTCTCACAGAATCACAAGACCACAGGACAACGGAGGTGGGACGTCCTCTTCAGTCCTCCCAGAACCCACCTCGTCTCCAGGCTGATGAGATGGCCCCAGCCCCTTAGCTTCTCCTCACCAGGGAGATGGGAGACCAGCCTTGAGACCACCTCACGACCTTGCTGTGATTTATCCATGCCTTCCTTCTGTTGGGGTCCCCAACACAGGCACCAGATTTTGGTGTCTCTTCAGTAAAGGAGGAAAATTATTTCCCTGGATGTACCCGCTATGCTGCCGTTTGTGCAGCCCAGGATCCACCGACACAGCGGCTGCCAGAGTCGCTGCCGGCTCTGGTGCTGCCCACTCTCTCCCGGTCCTGTTCTGCAGAGCTGCTCCCCAGGCAGGCAGGGCCCGGCCTGTACTGCGGCAAGCTCATGCTGAGCTACCCTTGCACCTCAATGCTATTTTTAAGATACATATATTCCTTTCTGTTTTTAAGATCCATAACTTCTTTCTCTCTGCTTAGCCTCCAGAACAGTGCTCCTTGCGATCATGTCCTTGCATATGACATCTCTCTCCTATCTGCTGCTTTATCTTCAGTCTTTATACCCACCTATAATACTTCCTCCTCTGTTATCAGATAATTTTAAGGACAGGCTTGTTTAGCTCATTAATAAACCTCAGCATTTGTTATAATTTTACTATCTTTGATAGTGTTTTTACAGTATTTGCTTTTATTATTTCATGGTTTCAGTTTAATTGAAGAGCAGAAGATGATAGATTCATGTCATCCATGTGTGCAGTCCTTCGTCTTGGTAAGGGGAGAAGAAACAAGGGAGAAAGGAAAAGAACACTTTCAAGGAGGCTGTTTTTGGGAACTAGCAAGACAACCAGGATTATGCTTAGTTATGACTCTCAATTCTTTTTACCTTCAGGTGATTCTTGTCCTGTTTTTTAAGGATACAAGAACAGTAAATTAAATAAGGGTATTGCATAGAAAAACTACTGAGAAAAACAGAAGTATCTTTCCCCACAGCAAAAATCTATCGCTTCGTTTACTTTATGCTTCCTATTACATATAAAACGTATGGATGAATTTGCTTTACTGTCTACTGTTGTATTCCTACATCTAAAGAACAAGTCAACCTCAGCAATGAAAAATAATATGGACAAAAAAAGGACTCAGTTCAGCATCCTTGCAAAATGGCATCAAAGGCAGTCTGGAAACCACCCTCATCACTAGAAATATATGTCAAAAGCAGTAATTAGTGCTGTAATTACCCTAGAGGCTTGGCATCTGGCTTATATAAGCATTTAAGCTCCACGAAAACAGGTCAGAATGACTTTAGTTGACACTGTGATAGGAAGAGCCAACCAAGACTCAGAAAAAGACCATGTTAACTAAGTCTGCTTTCACATGGATCATATTTGGAAATAGGAACTGCTCCACTGCCAGCAACATCTTTTATTGAAAGCAGTCATTTGCATTGGTCTTCGTGCTGCATTCGGTGTTTTTAGAGTGTATTTAGCATGTCCTAGGGACCCTCCTGTGCCTCTTTGTCATGGTGGTTTATTCATAAGCACTCACGGACACTGCGCTGGGAGACTGGGCTGCTGCAGGCACGCGAAGCTGCAGCTCTGAAATCACCAGCTTCTTAGAACTGCAAAACCAGATGCTTTAAGGGAGTATTAGAACTATTAATTTCACCTCTAGTAATATAACTGAGGATACTACTCTTATTCACAAATATATGTTTCTAAACAGCTGAATCTCTTGTTAAAATTCTTGAAATCTCTTGTTAAAATTCTGTAGCTTGAGACTATTTGCTTTAAAAATAAAAGTTCAGGCTTGAATCTTTATATATTTATTTCAGAATAATTGCATTTACTTAATTTACTCCCTTTCAAGATTATCTGGTGATCATCCCCCAGTACAGAGGTGAAACTTTTTTCTAAAACTTTGGCTTCAGAGTGCTGAGTTTGCCCTCTTTCCTGAATGTCAGCTGCTTCTTTTTAGAAACACTGAGAAGCCAGAAGTTTTGAGACCTGAAGAACTGTCAGTAGAAAATGAAACAATTCTGATATATTTATTATGACGTGTATGAAGGAAATACATGATTCATACATATATGAATCACTATATGTCTATTGGGTAAATTATATATTTATTAGAAGGTAAACAAGTGTTTCTCAAGGAAAATTTAAGGTCTCTTTGGTTAATAATAATAGAATCTTATTTATTTTCTTTTTTTTTATGGATAGTTAGTTACAATGTTAGGTTTTCTAATTCATAAGCTAATACTAAGCTTCCCAGCCAGTGCCGGCCTTGTGAGTTAATCCTACACTCATTATCTACACCACCAAAAATACACCTTTGTGACTGAAAGAAATGACACCTTTACAGAAAATAGAAATGAAAAGCAGCTGCCCACTGTGATGAGAGAAAACAACCTGAACATGATATTCCTTGAGGACCTTTTTGACTTGATACATAATGACAACCAACATCAAAACAACCATAATGTCATAGAGTGCAATAAAACATGAATACCGAGAGGGCGTAGTAGCATTTGTAGCAATAAAACAGGGTTTCTGACAAAACCCAAACTAGAGAACATACTAATACAGCCAAGGAAAGAATTAATGGGGCTGGATTTTCTCCCAAGCAATCCGATTCTTTTGAGCTGCAGTGATGAGCAATTAGTTAAGGGGGGAAAAAAAATACATTAATCCTTAGAGGGTGCAACAAATGATTTATAAAGAACACTTTGAGTTTTTAGAGTTTGAAAGCTAGTGAGAAAACTAAATGCTTACACTACCAAAAGCTTTTTCCAGCTAATGTGCGAATCTTTTATTCTTCATGTTTCATCTCCCTGTGCATGTTATTCGCATTACCTGTCCGTCAAAAAAGACTTGTAAGCAAAGGCTCTGATAAAAAAAGTCCAGAGACTTCCAGGTCCACGACCCCTATTCCCTGCTGCTTGTCTGGACCTGACCTGTTGCCCAGCACAGGAGGGCACTGTTGTACAATACCGATTAATGCAGAATCTTCCTTTTCTCACAAAGCTCCAAAAATTGCATTAACAAGACCCTTGACACTTACGGACTTTACTGAACTTTTTCTGAAGTGAATATCCTGAATCTATATCCTCTACTTTCACATATCTCCAAAGCCTTGAGCTGGACTCGGCCCCTTACTGGATTCAGGAGTTACTTTGCTACAGACTGACAAGGTGGGCCCATACTTGGCTTCCACGGGCCTCGTTCATACTTGAGTTCAGGCTGCTTATGCCTTGTCCTGTGCAAGGAACCTCAGGAGAACCAGTTCAGAAACAGGGAGCTCCTCCCAAACTATTCTGGAGTCCCCGTCCACAGGAATGCAGTGGGGCAGCCCTGGGGAATTAACCTAAAGAAGCCTTGCTTATTCTCAGCATCTGCAAGGAACAGCTCGGAGCACGAGTGACAGCACAAAGTGAAACTCAGTCCTCCTGACTGACCTCAGCTTACCAAGCTGGCAAAGTTCACATGGGTTTATAAAGGCAAACCCAGACTTACGTGCTTGTTAAAACATCATCTGTCAAGACGTGAGCATTTTCTTTGACTCGCTCCTGGTTTTCTGCATACTGGACTAATTCTCAGCCGTTATCACAAAAGCTTCCTACTTCAGCCCTGTTAGCAATGGGAGAGTCAACAGTGTGTGTAAAATTAACTGCCTGTAACCCTCGCACCACCTCTCAGAAAGGAATTAATATAAACACAGTGTTTGGCTACTCCTTTTATTGCTGATATGGTAGAAGATTAAAGTCCAACTTTATTCACTGAGAGCAGTATTCTAAACAAAGATTTGTATTATGTCTTGCTATGCATACAAGAAGCATAAATTATCAGTAAAAGTATAGCAGCCCCTCAAAACACGTTGCATTTACCTGAACTATTGCATTTTTCTGGAAATGCACCTTTTAGTCCTTTTTCCTGTCTTATTTACATTGTAACCTTTTAACCTTTGGCAGTATAATGCTTTCTGGAAGTTATACCCTGAAAAATAACAAATTATAATAAAACATCTTAGCAGAGAGAGAGACACAAAGACTGAAACAATAATATGTGAGGTAACATAACAGCTCAAGAATGTTGTCCTGTTTTTCATGTCAATACCACAAACTTCATGAATTCCGACCCCTGTGTCGGGGTCTCCCACTTTTTGCAACATTGACCCAGAAATAAAGAGCAAATTTTTGTGTTAGGTGTTTTAAACGTGAGGTCTGAGTATTTGCAAATCTAGTCAAAATATAAAAGTCTGGAAAGATCTGCTTTATCTGTATATTTGGTTGAATTTTCCAAAGACCCTTTAACACTGCATATTTGAGTCTGTGTCATTTCTCATGCATGTGCAACAGTGGGGAGCGATCTGGTAGAAAGATTAGACTGTAAAGACCCTGGGAGTTGAACCAGACACACAGGATTCTCTAGACACCAGTTCAGATGCACATGCTTTGTAAGACCTTGGATTTACCAGGTAAGTATAGATAGGAGAATTGTCACCTTCAATCATACGCTGGCACGACACAGCCCACCCCCCGGCCTGCACGGCCCCAAGTCTTTCATCTGCTCCTCCAGCAGCAACATCCTCTGGGTAAACTGGTCAGACCCTGCTTTAAAGAGAAGTCTGAGCTTTAACCTTTATTGCCATGCAAGTCAGAAGGTAGGAATCTGAAGCCACATGTTACAGGTTTCATGCAAAAATGACCAGGGATCTGGGTAAGAAAAAAAGACAAACTCCCTCAATTCCTTTTTCATGTCAGGTTATAAACGGTCTAATGTGCCTGCTGTGTAAGAGTGGACTGAACTAGCCTCACCCTGCTAAATACAGTTACTTTATGTAGCATTAATTCCATGTCCTTTTGCTTTTCTTTCAGTACCATGTCGCTTAGCTTTATTTTAAAATTAAAAACATCTAATTTGTTATAGGCATCTAGAGTTTTACTTTTAAAAAATATTCACATAAGTATCTGCAGTGCTATTCTGGAAATGCAAAATGAATTTCTCTCTTCACCAACTCAAATCTTGCAAGAATTGTTTAAATGGCTATCTTGACAAAACCGCCAAAACACAAATAGAATACAAAGGGTTTAAAGCATATTCTTGATTGCACCTAATGAATTCTGATATATAAGCTCCATCTTGAAATAGTTGTGCAAATTGTGGTAACTAAAATAATCTCTCTACACAGATCATATAATCTCCCCAACAATAGTTCTAAAGGTTCTTCTCCAAGTAACGAACTATAATTATTCTTCTTTTTTTCTAACTTTATTTAGTATTCACATAATACAGACTCAGATCTCCTGGAAATATGCATAGGGTCATAAGGATGGAACAAGTGTCATATAAATTCTCTCTCATTCTGACATCTTCTAGAATATTTTACTTTTTCTAATTCCAAGTAAGTTTTAATTGTGATTTAACCAAGCTCTTTGGAGTCTACGACTCCATGTCCATGTGCCAACTACAAAAGCAGTAAAGTTACTAAAACAAAGAAGTTCAAGTCACAGGGCAGAACATGGATGCTGCTGTCTACTGAAATTGATAGAAAAAACAAATCCACTCTGCAGCTCCCCCACCAAAAAAGACATTCTGGAGTTGTCTTATGTTTTCAATACAAAATACGCCATAGCTGCCATTAATGTTCACCCCCATTAGGGAACCATGTCCTCCTGCCCCTTCCTCTGCAATAGCCTCCAGGTTAGAGCACTCCTCCTGGGAGCAGCACACACAGCTCTCCTCCCACTTAACCTCCAGGTCTTCAGAAGTCAAAATAGGAAAGTGCCCCAACCACCAGGATGTACTGACCGGTTCGTCCCTTGAAGAAGCTGTTCCTTGCAGGCCAAGAAAAAAGAGCAGCTGCACCAGTGACTCACTGGCCTGGCAGACCCAGAAGGCCTGGGTCTGCTTCAGGCAGTCCCACATGGAGTGCACCACTTGCACCCCTCGACAGCCCAACAGGAATTAAAAGTGCATATGCTTGCACAGCAAAGTCCAGACAGACATCAGCATTCCTTGAAGAGCAGCTCCTGGCTATGGCAGCCACACCATCCTGGGCTGGCCCTGGCTGGCATCTGCTCAGCTCCACGTGGCACCAGAACAACCAGCTTGTCTTTAACAGGATCAACGGGCAGGTGCTTCTTGGTGCTCCTAATTTTTAAGAGCTAATTTCCCATAGAAGTTTATCCAGGACAAATGCTAAAGGAAAAGCACTGCTGTGCATTCAGAAAACAAGGAGTGCTTAGCATGGAAGGATAAAATTCCTACATTTTCATGTGCTACATTGCTGAATGAGAGATACCATAGGACCCTGTGAGATGGCTGTTTTTCCTTTGATATCACATAAATAAAACTAATAAGTACATTCTTTGTTCATACCACTGACATTTTATTTGGGATTTACTACTGTGTCACTACAGAGACAAATTTTGTTATGATGTTCTCCAGCACAAAGTTGAATAATTGAATTATCAGCCAAGTAACTATTTGAAATTTTTAAAAAATATTTATGTCTGTCTAGCATAGAAGCACTGTAATGTTTGCAATACACATTTGTTCCTTCTTTAAGACTTTCAGATCATTAAAATGAAATCAGTCTTTATTATTTTAAAGGATGTTCCAAATATGTTATTATATTATCTCTACAGAAATTGAACATTTATCAGTCCAGGCAAGGCTGTCATGGCTAGGAACAGCATTTGGAACCACATATATTTATGTATTGCGCATTGCTATCTATCACAGCAGAGGTATCTTTTTTCTTTTCAAAAGAAAGAATATCCATACAAGTCCTTTATTATTCTCTTTGCTTTTGATGCCTGTTCTTACATACAGCAACTTTTAGCTACAAGCAACAGTTGGTATTTAGTACTGGAAACCACTCTAGCCTGAATAGGCCAGAAATTAGAGCAAAGTTTCCCAACAGCAGCCTGTGGGGTACTAGAGCCGCTTCCTAAATGGAGAGGCGCAGACGGAAATCCAAAGTGAGGGCAGGTGGAGCTTGAAGAGTTCATGGAGGGCATCTGTAGAGCAGGGTGGGCCGCAGTCCCAGCCAGTGGGATGATATAACACAGGAGACCTCCTCTGGTGTTATGTTCCTGTAATTATTCTACATATTCTTAAATTACCTGTCACGATACCATCTTACTGTTGTCTTTACCCTCTAGGTTTTGTCCCCCTGTACAGTGCTCTGCCTTGAAGAAAGGAGTGGATGTGCTGGGTTGTGTAGAGACACCTGCTTCTCCTTTACAGAAAGGCAACAGGTGCTGTGTGATGCAGTCTCTGCTCCACTACCCCTGCCATCCATCCTGCATCCCTGCTCCTGGCTACAAGGTGACTCCCGAGCCCAGGACTCATCTGCCCAGGGTGCCCTAGGGCAGCTCCCCTTGCCACCATCATCCCCTCAGTGCAGCTGGAGACTCTGCCCTGACAGCATCAATTGCAGTGTCAGTGCTGACAGTCAACACCAAATGTTAAAGTAATATTCAGCTATACTGATGCCATAAACAGAAATAAACTGCTTTAATATTAGGTCAATTAAGTCATAGGTAATAAGAGCCACTTAAGTCATCCAAGAGGCATTTAAGTAGATGACTGCAACGCAAAATAGACTTTAATTGATCTGGGCTTTATCTTCCGACAGGGGATGTTTTCAAATCTTTTTACTCCTTGCACAATTGCCATTGGCTTTGGTTACTATCAACACAAACAGCTATACCAAAGTCATTAATGAACAGAAGATTTAACAACAGTATAAAGTACAGTGCACTGTGAAATAGGGCAAATAGAAAAATGAACAATAGTCTTCGAGCACAGAGTTTTGGAAGGGGTAATAGAATAGCACAATAAATATAATCTACATTTTAGAACTATCAAAATAAGTACTTATAATCTTTTATTTAATTAATTAGTTATGAGGCAGTCTGTTGATTTCTTTTCTTTTTTTTTCATAACTGGTTACACCTGAGTGTATTATGTAATGAAATTTTTCTATATTGATCCCTTTTTTTTTTCTAAAAGATTGGAGTTTTTTTGTTCTTAAGTAGATGAGAGGTATGGTTTCACCCCCTAGACAGGGAAACTGGAAAATCAACTTAATCCTTCTTAATGCTTTCTTTGCTGCTTTAGCTGTGTAATCATTTCCAAAAATAGCTCTATGAGCTCCAAAAGAGCTTGACAACAGCTCCAATCGATTTCAATTTTTCACACAGCTGTATGACTTAAAAATATATCCCTTATACTTATTTAGATTGCTAACAGACACCCAATAAGATCCTGTAGGATTTTATCTCTTTGTGTGGAACTGCCTCTTGAGTAGTATTAACCTGCCAGTTTAAAGCTAGGATAATACAATTACCTGGAACTAGATTTTGCAGCACTACTTACAACCATGAACACATACAAAACTCAAGAAGTACTGAGCAACTTATAAGAAAAAAAGTATAACCACTGTCATGTGGGTTACATAATTTAGTCTTATTGAATTTACACAGCTGAAGTCAATGGGAGCTTTCATGGTAGCATAACTACACCTCTGTTCAGTCTTCATTCTTGGTCAAAATTAAAAGATGAGTACTCCACCAGTATAATATTAATGTTAATGTCTCATATCCATACAATTAAAGACAATTTGACATTGTAATTTTTAGAATATTATGTGGCACTGATGATGGGAAGAAGCAATTTTCACTGGCACGTCATTTTAACCACATACTGAAGCTTCTAAGTATTAATGAGACCTAAGTATTAACAACCACTAAGTCATCAGAACCAGCAGGTTCTAAAAACCTCAAAGTTTAGTTTTCCGTTTGGAATGAAAATTTACATCTTTTCTTTTTCAGAAGAAAATTTTCAGAAGAAACTTTCAGAAGTTAGAATTTTCCTTGATCCTGAAATGCATTCTACCTGATAGTATTATCTATGATTCCACATCTGACCTCTGACAAGACCTTTCTAAGAAGCAAATGATGTCTCCCAGCGTGCCACACAAGTGAGCACCATTAAACTCCCAAAGCAAGAAGAGAGCAACTGCAAGTGTTCTGCTAAGACAAGCCAAAATCTCAAAGCTTAAACACTTTCTGTAACAGGTGAGGCCAATAAATGTGGCTGTTAACAACACCCCGTTTCAACTATGAAACATATATCAAAAATGTGTTTTGATATCAAGTATAACTGTTTGGTTTGATTGAGGTCAAGTAATTATCACTCCTAAAAATAGCCCAGTTCAAGCCTAGTTTTAATAGGATCACAGGCTTTGGTTTAGATTTGTTGTATTGCTACATGTTAATCTCTCCTTGTTCACATAGACTGAAAAGTAACTTTGAGATTTTCTTCTCCACCTGGTCACAGCTGTTATGAAAAAGGTCAGCATCTTGTTCCAATGGGGGAAAAAGTTCTTAAGGTTTAAAGGGATCCCTGAATTGAGCCCAGAACTGGCTCACTTTTTGAAGTTTGAATAAGAATAACCTGGTACAAGTGTGCTACACTCCTTAGACCACAGTGGCCTTCCACATTGTTTTTCAGCTAAAGACCAAGGTGATCTTTCTACTTTTTTTTTTTTCAGTTTATTTGCATGTTTTTCAAAATGCATCATCCCATTTTCCCAAGTGATCCAGCACTGCTGACTGTATTTCAAAGAGTTTTCCAGGAAGTATTTGACAGTACAGTTGTCTACAACATGAAATATTAGCAGCATGAAACCTCTTTAGGCAGAAGAAATTCTGCTGTACAGTGCTTTTTTTTTTTTTCTCTATTGTTGGAGAAAATATTGCATCTGACATTTTTTGTGTTTCCTACTATAAATTTAACAGTGTGTTACTTCCACCTATGCCACCCTCCTCAAGACATTTCTGATGTTATGTTTTTCAGTGGATCTGTGGGAACATGCACCAATTTCACAGACTATGCATATTGCCTCCTTTAAGCTTCTCTGCTTTGTATTTATATTTGCATTTATTTTCACCATTTGCTTTCTTTTGAAGAAAATATTGTGTTCATTTCAGTGGCACACCTGCAACTCCACTGGCTAAGCTATATTTCTATATATGCTTTCCACTTGCTTACAAGACCTGGATAATTCTGGAAAGGCAAGAACATCACTCAGCTCAGCATGCTTTCTCTCACAGTTTGCCATGCTGCAAAGTCCCACTCCAATAAATACATTCTGTGACCAATTTGCAATATTTTTAGGTAATAATTCAGATTATTATTGGGGTTGCTATGAGAAAATGATATGCCTAGCAATAATAATCCAAGCATATATCATAAAATAGGCACAAGATGCCAAAGTTACTAAAATGACCAACATATTATTAATCTCCCCTTTGTGCATACATCTGCTATTACTCACATATAAACTTTGAGTTTATTATAACTAATCATTAAAAAAATAATTAGTTAATAAAGTGTTTATTTATGTCCTATTTACTGTCACTTAAAAAGAAAATGTTTTCTCGATATCCTATTTCTGAGCACACTGTACTTGAGATAAATAATATTTTGGGGGAAGATCTCCATGCATTCCACAGTCACCTCCCTACTGAGACTTTGCTGAATAATACTAGCTGAATAGTTCCCACTGATATTTAACTTTTCCCTCTTGTTTTTCCCAATTATTTCTAAAATGAAGAGAAAAAAAATCTTTCAGAAAAAGGATCTTTGAACAATATTTCCTAATGGCATTTTTAAAGCAAGTTTGCAAGTATATGAATAAACTGAAATAATAAATTAGATTTTCCCAGAGACTACTATGAAACCATCACAAATTTGATAATAATTACCTAACCCTTCAAATATGAGAAAATGCATACAAACATCTACACATTATCTCCATTTTTGTACTTTTTAAGAATTAACATTATATTACATTCAGAGACACTGCCTCAAGATTCATTTCAATAGCAGCCACGGTATTTATTTTCAGGCACAAGCGGAACCTACTTTCAAATTGGTCTCAGCTGTGCATGGACCATGAAACATTAATAATGTCAAGCATGTCAATACAAGATGGAAATTACCATCTACAAGACCCCCAAAACAGCATTTTTGTGTTTGTCAGGAAGGTATATGAGGTAAATGACTACATGAGATGCAAAGGAGTGAGGAGTTGGGCCCCTTCCCTTTTTTAAAAAAGCCTGTGTATTGTCCTAATCATTTCATTCTATTTCCCTTGAGAATTTTATCATCCCAGATTTTATAAACAAAGCTGAGATTTTACATTCTGGCTCTCATGTAGCACCACATGGAAACTGCATATCCTTCTATTCAGTACAAGAAATATTCAGTACATGCAGTTCTAATTATATGAACTGGCATTTGGTAAACTGATGCAAGAAGCTTGCATCGAGCATCACTGCAGAACCAGTTTAACACTTAATAGTTTTCTTCTGGTTTAGAGATGTTTTAAGATTCTTATTTTTGCTAGTGTCAGGGGAAATATAAATAAATCCTATAAGCTGGCTATAGTAAACCAGTCTGAGTTTCCACTCTGCATACATCTACTTGAGACAGCTACTTTCCTTATTTGCAGATGTTCTGCGCTTGCGTCATTCATTATACCAGAGCTTTAGTGTGTAGTACTCTTGTCACCCATTCAGAACATCTCCTTACTGCAGTAAATGCTGTAATATACTTCTGGAGGGATGACATTTGTTCGGGGATTCCCTGGCAGTGTTCTTAGCTCCCGTGTCATAACAAGGGCAAGAGCAAGGGTTTTCACCTCTGTAGGAAAAGTTTGGCAGTTTGCTCCCTGTCAGCAAAAGTTTAGACATCCAGGGACGCACAAATGCACCCGGTGTCTAGAACAACACACTGCTGACTGTGTATCATCTGCTCCTACCCTCTACAAAGTCCTAAAAATGAAGCTGTGTTTAAGACAGCAAAGGTGGATACGCCTGATCAGAAATCCTAGAGGGGAACATTGATGGAAATGATTAAAATCTTAGCATAATACTTAATTACTTTCTTTTGGGTCTGGTTCAAACAATACTTACAGCCAGAAGCCAATGAAAAGTCAAGGATAACAGCACAGTGTGGTTTGTGGTCCACCACAACATGTTTTCCCCTCTTCGTGAAACGTGCCCTCCTCTCTTCCAGGGCAGGAATTTATCCAGACAGAGGCCAAAACAGGGCACACAGCTCCCATCTGGAAGGAATGCTTTTCTTTAAAGCGGGCTATTAAAAATGTGCCCTTGTTTCCATGCAATTTATTTCCACTGTTCTTACACATCGATCTTCCTCAGAAGAGAAAAGCTGTGGATCTCAGTAGGACCTAGGTGTGAAGATGAAGGTACTTTTGTGCAAGTCATTTCCTTTTTAGCTATGAGATTTATTTTCCATCCTGTCAGAATACAACGTGGCTGACTGTCATATGGCACACAACTGAAGAACTGAGGTTACCAGTTCCTAGATGACACAGACTAACACAGAATATAGGAACACGTGTCCTTACCAGACCAGGAATCCTCACCAGATCAGGAGTACTGCAGAGCTGCATCTGCTCCCTAAGGCAGTTCCACAGACATATTAGGTCAGCCTAAAAATGATGGCCTGGAACAAGCTCAGCTAAAAGGCTGCCAGAATGTCACGATGAAGAAGGCTCTGATCACTGACTTTATTAGATAATGTGAAACGTTTACTCATGGGGTAGAAGCATGCTTGAAAAGGAGGGCTTCAGGGCAACAAATGTGGAACTCAGAGAAATTAAACGAACAAATCTCACTATCTCCTAATCAAATTCAGAGTATGCTTCAACTCAACGTTCTTCAAGGCTGACTTACAATGCTCATGAAAAACTCTGTCTACTTTAAGCAAATGATTTTTCACTTAGGCAATAAGGTGGCAAACAATTCACTTGTGAGAGATTTTATGAAATATGTTATCCAAGATGGGCCTTCTACCACTTTTTCTGCAGGTAGGGATGCATGACATTAGATGAGCTATCTCTGGGGAACAGATAATTATTGCAAAGATATCCCCCAAGGAATCCTTCCTTTGGGTCTCGCCATATAAGGTTGATGAGACCCTTGGCTTCTGCTCCCTAGAAGCAGTAGCTAAGGAATGAGCCTCCACTGAGCAAAGGCCGTTAGCCCAGTAAGTGTGACACTCACACTTCTAGTGAGAGGCTACAACCCTTGTATTATGCCTCAGGACCAGGTCATGTCGGGCTGGCTTGTTCAGACTTGTCTTGGTCTGCCTCATACTTTCTTTTAGCTAGTTGAGCTGTAACAGTAATTGTTTAAATGACAGGTGAATATTACCTGATTTGTTTAAGTTTTAGCTTAACTTTGTACGGTTGTGTAGTACAATGCCTATTGTTATAATAACTTTGAGATTTCTGTAAATAATAGATAGCAGAGCAGTAGTTATTTTGTGTTGAGGTTACTATAACCTTATAATAAATCTAGTGTAGAGGAATAAGAGTTAGGGATAATAGCAGAAGCTTTGAAAGTGGGGACAGAATGTGACCAGAGGTTCTTGGGCTATAAACAGATCACCAGTGATCAATTACTGGTCATTAAGCTTTTGGGAGGCTAGTAAAACTGGCTTTAGAGATAACAATGGGAGCAAAGAACAATTATCCAACAGCCATAAAACACATTAGATATAGAGTAAATTTAGATATTAGGTGGAATTATGGACCTATGAAGAAAGAGCAACGTGCAGTGCGTGTTAGACAAGGTATAAAAAGATGAGCAAGTAGATCCTTGAGTAGGGAGGAAGCAATTCTCAGCAAGAGCATCAGACTTCTTCCAGTGAAGAACTCGGGACACCAACAACTCACTGTAATCCTTTCTTCTTCTTCTTAAGTAAGGACCACTGGAAAGTTGAGCATAACACCTGCAAAGAAGTAGATTCAGGTAGGTTGTTGTGTATCCATTTCAACTGCATTATTTTGGGGAATGAGCTATAATAAATGGAAAAAAATGGAGTGTTTGTTTTATACTACTTGACTGACAATATCTCTTTGATTAGACTGCTACTACTTAAATGTATCCTCAGACTGATAGGTAAGATGACTTTCTCTAGCCCACATAAATTGCACAATGTTAAGTTTGGTACCCTGACCATGAGGCTTAGTTATAATTGTGAATGCAACACAAACATATCCAAAATGATATTATTCCTAGGAGCATGGACTACATGATGACAAGAAATACCAAGTGTGTGAGACAGAAGTTGAAGTATGAGTTAGTATTAAAGCAAGCAAATTATCTACAGGAGACAGAGATTTCTGAGAGAGAGTTCAATTATGCTTATTTCTTGGAAGAATAAATAAAGTCTTCTCAGTTTACAGAAGATGAGCACTTTTTATTCTGACAGCTCTGTTTTCCCATTAGCAGCTTCCTATGGCATTTCCATCAGATTGTTGACAAAAATGTGGTTTTGTAAGTATTAATTTCTAGAGGGGGTGGCTCTGCCCCTTAGGCCATAATTTTTGTCACAAAAGAAGCAGCTTTTCACATTGCTCAAATTAGTCTTTTGGTTGACTTTACTAGCATAAATATGACAAATTCTTCTGAAAATTCTTATTAAGCAAATTTCATGGAGATATTTATTGTAAATTCCTGACATTCTACAAAAATGCAAGCCAGAGAGAACTCCTCTGAGGTATATGCACGCATTTAAATGCTTCTCACAAAAATAACAAGATGTAAGTGAGAATGATAAAGGCGGCAAGAACTTTACTGTAACACATGCCAGTCTTTCCAATTCCATTGTGAGCATCTCATGATTTCTGTGTTTGAATTTTCCGCTATTTTACTTATTGTCTTATCTAAATAACAAAGAAGTAGACTCTATTTTCCAGAGCCTGAAGGACAGAAGGGCCAGTAGAACTGGGTAGAAATTTCCCTCTTTCTCATATACATTCTCTTAGGGCTGCTGTGTGCTAATTTCCAGAACACAGTCCCCTCTAAAATACTACTTGTGAAACCTGAAATTCCGTATCTATTTTTACTTTTTTCTTGGGAGACGTCTAAATCTTTCTTCATTAAAGTAGCTGTAAACATTATTTCCAGAAACAAAATAACCTCAGTGTGGCTGGTATCGTGTCTGAGAGAGAATCTGAGAAAAAAATCACTGCTAGTAATGAGTACCTTAAAATGGTGAAAAAAAAAATAGAGAAGCTAGAAGAGGGAAGAGCAGAGCAGAATGCAGTCAATAACGTGGCATCAGTAAGAGGAGATTGTGAAGAGAAGAGACTTAAAAGACAGAATGTTCTTTCTTCTGTTAAGATCAAAAGCAAAATCTTTTGGAAGTACGACATTTAATAGCAGTTGATCATTCAATGATTTGATTGACTCATTCTTTCCAGTGGGTTGTTTAATGTTGCTTTATGAAAACATGAAGACTCAGGTCATTGTTTCATATTCTCAATCCAGATGAAGAGAGCTGAGCACTAGTCTTGCAGGCAACCAAGGTAGCAGCTCAGCTCACCCTTGCATTGATCCTAACATCACACCTGTTCTCCAGGTGACAGTATTAGCACTCCCTAGGACTACTGTGCACACAGTCCTTCAAAAACTCGTTACTGACCATCCTTCCATTTAACTTGAGCCACACCACTCAAGTCCTGCTCAGTGAGTGAGAGAAGAGTCATCCAAGCAATGATCTCCCCCAGACATTTATTGGCTTGTGTTATTCAAATGTTATTCTTTTTAATTCTGCTCAGCGGCCAAGCAAATCAATGACGATGGGGCATTAAAAGTGTCACCTGATATAACAAGCGCTCAAAGGGGCTGCATAAACCCTTCAGGAGTCTCAAAGCTCTGACAACACTACAGCCACAGCAGCTCTTCTCTGTCATTGCAATGTTGTTAGCAGAAATAATTACTCACCTAAGTAGCGTGTTCATCATCATGTACCCTCGGTATTGTTCTCTATCATCATGCTGTGCAAATCATTTTGCCCTAGTTAATGGTAATATCGCTGTATGTCAGGTTCCACCCTTCTTAAGTCAGTGTGACTCCAAAGATACCTACAGAATTTCTTCTAGGCTAAAAGTTAACTTCTATTTGCCTGTGTCTGCTGGGTATTGCTCACCTGATAATAACGTTCCTGCTTTCAATAGAAAAACATAAAAGAAGGAAAAAATATATATTCTGTACATTCAACTAGTCTAGAAGACAAATGATGTTTTTTTAAACTCTTCCTGTGTTGGGTGACAGTGCACAGTACCAGAAATATCTATTAAGAAATATATGTCTAGAAAACTACTTTTTTACAAGTTGTCAGGAAGGATTAAAACAGATACAAATACTGTGCACATGTATTCAGAGGTAGCTTAGCGGAGGTCTTAGGCACCACAGAGCTCAGAGGAAGCGATTTAAGCTAATGTGGTAGTGCTCATTGGGATAAGTGAAGAGCACAGGCATGAAGAGAGAACACAACTAAAATGATATGTGCTGATTCATTCAGCTGCTGTGATTTGATCATATATTGAGCACTTTGGCAATTGGGGTTCTTTTGTCACCAGCTGAAATCTGCAAAAACTACCTGTGCCAATGATATCATCGCCTAACTATTGGAAAGAGGTCCTTCAAAATACTTTTGGGATTTTTGTGGGTTTTTTTTTGGGGGGCCAACAAATTAATTTGTTGATCTCTTTACATTTTCTATGCCGTTATTAGCAGAGTTAACATTTTTCCTTGTTGCTCATTTTTTCATTAAGTAGAAGATACAGAATATTAAATAGAAAATATCACTATAACTGCAAAGCCACTACATATATAGCATGCAATGCATTGGTTTTGTTATGAGCACAGGGGCACAAGAAATTAAAAAGTTTATTTGCTCTCTCACAGGCAATTCCAAATTTCAGAATATAGCTTTATGCTAAATATAGGCAAAAAATGAATTTTTTCTGTCTTTTTTTTCAAAAATAAATGAAATAAAAAATGTAGTTTCTATTGAGAGTTCTCTACCATTTTGTCTAAATTTCCGGACAAGACACTCAGCTTTCCAAAATATACTGAACACCTCCTGCTAACCTCCTGTACATATGACAGTTTTCTTTAACAGAATAGATATAAATTCAGCTATAATTATTAAGCAGGTGGAAAAATATAATTCCTGCTTCCTACCTTTATAAATAAACTTTAAGAGAAAGCACTACATGTACTGAAACGAATTATAGGACATACAACTTGTCAACTCTGTGGATCTATTCTAAGTAACATAGGAAGATTTCAGCTTAAAGGCTTTACCATCTGTTAATAGATCTTTTTTAAATAAATCTTTTTTTCCTAACCCGGTTCTGAAACAGTATTGGATGTGAATACACAACCCAAAATACTACCCTCGTTCCTGTCAAGTTCAATGTATCACATCTCTAGCTGGTGAGGATCCTCTACAAACAAAAAAAAAAAAACATTATGAAACCATCATATTTGCACAATCTCCATTCCTTCCTTCATCGAGCTTGAAAACACATCTTTCTAGCCCCAGGAGGCACAGTCAAACCTCCAGAACCTAAGCTTTGTTTTGGTCATTTGAATGAAAAATTTCAATATATTTTGAATATCTTTTTCTGTGTCTTCCAGGAGAAAAGGATGTTATTCCCAGGACATTGCAGTTGCCAGGTTTTTTTTTGCTTTCCATTGCATAAAATCACAGCAAACTTTATCTCTGAACTGCTGGGAAGTTAAAATCCTGCATCTCACCCCACACAGACAATGACTTTATCGAAGGTGTCAGAATGTTTGGGCCTCCTGGTAGGCAGTGCAGTCAGCAGAGTATGTCCCCAGAAATTAAGTGAACAATAGCATCACATATTTGCTGTAATTTAAGGAAAGACTAATTAGAAGCAGAGCTACTAGCTTTAATGTGACAGGAACTCATCTGAGCTTGAACAAAGGCATACAAAAGAGCTATCTCTGGTCACAGGGTAGCTTTATCTGCTGAACAGCAGTGAAGGATGATACTAAATTGTATTATCATCTCACAGCTAGAAGTGTCACGCTGTGAATAAATGGCAAACATCACTTTAGAAGCCAAGACATTATATATTACCTGTATGAGTTGCTAATGCCTTTAATCCCAATTGAAAAGTATTGATTAGCCAAAATGGCAGGTATCCAAAAAAAGAGAGAAAAATAGTAAAAAGGGAAAAGCTTATACAATTGCATTTTCCCATTTACCTATTGCCACTGTTGTAAATCAGAGGCCCCATTTTGATCAACCCTACTGGCCTTCTCATATATACTGAAGACCAATGATGCACAAGGGCAATCTGTGACATCTCACGGACAAACATGAGAATTTGTGTGTGAAGTGAATCTTCACTGCAGTTGTACACAATTGCATTCATTTGCGCTAGTCAATACTTTCTAATCGAGATTAAAGGCATTAGCAACACATACACATAATACATAATGTCTTGGCTAAAGTGATGTTTGTCATTTATGCACAGAGTGACATGAAACACACATACCTGCTTCTAAAGTTAATCTTTTGTGTGTGAAGATTAAAAAGTATGAAGGGAATCTTCACACACCAGAGAGTAATTTTAGAATCAGGTATCCAAGGGAGCTTTGGCCAAGCAGTGTACAGCAAATGGAAAAAGTTCCTGTCACTACTGACTTCCCACCCTTCTATGTCAGTCTAACTTCTGACAACAAGAAAAATTATTCTTTTTCTTCTCGTTCTCCTCACTTAAACAATTTATCCAGGAGTGATCAAAATGAGGCATGTTTTAGTTATTTGGAGAGGTTGGGTGAGATTAGTAATTCCTCCAGAGGGAAAAAAAGAAAAGCTAAAAATGGCTGATTCCACCGAAGATTCCACATCACAGTTCTTCTATGTATATTTTTGACTTGTATGTTCAGGTACATACATGCTGTATGCCTGTTTGGCTGAGCATCTTACAAAATGCTGTTTATCTTGCTCTGCAACTGCAAGAGACCTGCTCACCTGCTCTGGCCCAGTGCTTTTCCTACAGTCTTATAGATAAATCACTGATAAATCTTTCTTGTGCAAGAAAGAAAACTAAAGCTGTCAAATGTCCTGGAGCTTATCTTCTGTAACTACATGGAAATTTCCACCCTCTAATAATTGTTAGCAAAAATTTGCAACTGAGAGCTTCTGACCGAGCACATGAAGAGAGCAAACCTGAACAGCAAATAGTGTTGAGCAAAGTACAGGCACATTTCTTGACTATATTAGAAAAAGAAATGTTACCTAATTTGGATCCCAAACAATTTTTCCTCTTTCTTTGGGTAATCCAGTTCCATGGAGTAGTTTCAACTCAAATTTCTAGCCAGCGCTGATACCACTGTACAGAAACCGCATTCACGGAGAGACCTGCATCTGTGATCTGTGAGGGATACAAGAACCTGAGGTTTATGCTTTGGTGGTGGAAAGCTGATATTAAGCCAGCTACTCCTAAACACCAAGAACCCCATTCATTATTCCCAAAAAGCCACAGAAAGCTTGTGTGGAAATGGCATGATATGGAATAGAGAAGACAAGACAAAGCTTATTTTTAGATCATGTTCCTGCATGCTCTATCTTCAAGTAGAAATCTCTTCTGGCATCATTGAGATTCAGGATAATTAGTGTGCATGATGGTGAGCTGTGATTTCCAACTTCTAAACCCAGGAAGGTGTGCATACCCTTAACAAGTTCACTTCCATGGAAGATAGAAGTCTGAATTTTTGGACCTCTGAATAAGATCCTAGCAAGAGATCTGCTTTGTATTATGTCCTCCACTCCATGAATGTTGTATATAACAAAGAAAGGCTTTACAATACCCAAAAGCTGAACTTTTGTTTCAGCTGCTAAAACTTTAAGGCACATTCCCAAGACTATAACTTTCCTGCCAAGAAAAACATAAAACCAAGTATACTTCAAACAGTGATATAACATAGAGTTACAAATGTTTATCACTAGCTTTGAGATTACATTTATCAGGAAATTTCAGCCAGCCTCTGAGGTGCCTCGATGTCTCTGGGGCTGTGCTGGCTGCCCTAGGGTGCCAGTTCTGCTTCTCCCAAGTGGCAGCAATCCTTGTTCTGAGTCCTGAGACTCCATCATCTCAATGTGTGTTTGCTGTCTAGCTGAGTTTTTGTAGTGCAAAATGACAGGCTCTGTGCCTCTTTTCTTGTCTTTATCTTCTGAGGGTTTTTTTTAGAAGGTTGTCATCTATTCTTTCACAGTATTTCTGAGCCTGGGGAAACAACCTCCTACAAACAACATGCAGCTTTGTAACACTGCTGCTCTTTTTTTTTTTCTTTCTTTCTTTTTTTTTTTCCTAAAAAAAGGAGCACAAGCTACTTATGAGAGGAGACAACAAACACACAAACAAACAAAAGGGAAGGAATATGAGGGTCCCAATTTATCACAAGGACACCAGAAGGGGCACAGGGCAGAGCAGCATACACTGCTTCCAGCATGCTGCCAGGCAGCTGGGGGACATGGCCCAGTGGTGACTTGCTGTGACGCCTAAGAGGGTGAAGGAGCAGAGGCAAACTCCCCCAGTCCTTGTCAGATCCCCCCTTTTCAGCTTCTTCCTCCTGGTTACACGCATGTTCAACAAGGACACAGGATGTCAATGAGAAGGTCCTGTAATTTAGGGGGCCTTGGAGTGGGGAGCCAAAAATGAAGATGTGAGAGGAGAATTGGTGCTAGAAGCTGCCAGAGGTACTGGGGGAGCCAGAGGATGGCCCACAGCCCTCCTCCCCGTGTGCCAGGGTCTCTGCCTGCCACACAGGGGAAGCAACATGGACATACCTGTGCCCTCTGCTCCTTTCTATAGACAAGATCCAATAGAGGCTTTGCCCTGGAGTGCCTTGCTGTGGTAAGATCTCCCACCAGCTGGTGTCTAGGTGAGATACAAGGGTGAGAAAATGGAGTCTGAGTGAAGCACAGGCTTGCCAAGCACGGTGCAATTCAGAGCTGGAGCAGCTCTCGGTCCTGCAGCTGGCTCCTGTAGCTAGTGCGGAGCAACCAGAGGAACTGGGGAGCAACAGTAGCTCTGTAGGGCTGAGGAAGAGGTGTGGGTGAGGCCTGTCCTTCCACAGAGCGCCCAAGACAAGAGAGAAGACATGGAGGCTCAAAGTCACTCCACCTCCGAGGCTATGGAGGGGGGGGTGAGGCTGCATACAATATAGCATGCACCAGGCTTGGCCTAGAGTCACCAGTCTTGGAGGTCTCAAAGCTTGGTGAAGCCTGCCAGGAGCATCCTCTGGCACGCTGGGAGGGACTGGCGACCTGCACACGAAGATGGAGCTTGTACAGGACGCGAGACAAAGAGAGCCCTCCTATTGATGGCTGCAGGGGTCTACATTGTTCCCAACAGCACCTAGGTCTGGAGGAGGTCCTGATAGGAGATCAGGATTCCAAAGAGAACTCCCAAAAGTAGACTTCTGTGATGGATGGTAGAGAGCTGCAGTCATAGCAAAGCTCTTAGCCGTGATGGAGGCCCAGTATCGCCCTCTGGATGCTGACCAGGGCTGACCAGGGGCAGGGAAAGGTGGTCGTGCAGGTTGTTGAAGCAGTACCATGGAGTGGACCAGACTAACAGGTTGAAGACTCTTCCCTGAGGGAAAAGGACCGCATCAGCCCTGCCCACCTTTGCACCATTCTGACACCCTGGCCTGGAGCTCATTCCAATTCAAGGCCACTTTTCCTGCCTTAAAGTTGCATGACTCATGAAGCATCAACAGCTCCCATGACTCCAGCTCTCACTGGTGTCTCCTGATGTGCCCATTTGTCCGTATTCATGTATCTTTGCGTTAAGGCTGACCTACAAACTTATATTTCCAGCTGTCTGCTGAGTGGGTGACAATCCAAGCATTGCCATCCTGCCATCAACAAGTGGCAGATCCAGTTGTGAGTCAGAATTGGTTTTCCAATAATTTTTGTTGGAATTTTGATATTTTTTTTTCCCATTAATTTTTTGGAATGAGTAAGAGGACAAGACGTCTCTAAAGTATAATTCCCTCCTTAAACTCCTGTTTGATGAACTGTGACTTGTTGTCACATATGCTAGATAAACAAAATAAATTTGACTTGTTACAGTTTTCTGGAGAATTTTCTTCAGGGGCATTTATTTGGATGGTGTGCCAAACTGTCAGAGATGTCAACACTGTCTCAGAGAAAGGAGAATGGATTGGAAGAAGAACACTCAATAAGTGCAAATAAACACATCCTTTCCAGATTCAGGGCTCTTTTCCCCTGTTTTTCTATTTCTATTTTTCTATTTCCGTTTACCTACACATGTGCTTTGGAAGATCCTTCTCAATTGTACTCTCAAGTTCAACATCCTCAGGCCACCAGGCTATATTTAATATTGTATTAATGATAAGAATTGTTTTCTGAGCCATCTTATCCTTGGTAATTATTGTAATATTGTAATTATTGTAGTAACGGTGACATGTACAAATGTCTCTTTGAATTTGGTCACATTTTTGTCAAATGCTCTGGAAATCCCTTGCTTGCAATTTCAAGGTTACAGTCTAGTTGCAAGTCACATTTCTTAATTGAAATATAACAAAATTAACCATTAGACAGATAATTTCTTATGATTTATAATCAAGTTCAAATAGCACTGTCCTTCAGTTAATAAAATCATGTTTTTGTTTATTTCCATGAACAATCAAGTATCTTTTTTTTTCTCCTCTCAGTGCATTCATATATAGGTTTTCTTAACTCATAAATTACTGTGATCAATTGTTTGAACTGTTTAAAAGGATTATATCAGCATTTTCCCTGAAATCTTCCATGAATGATTACTCTCAGGTCTGCAAACTGTAATTAATTTCTTCTATTTCTCTCTTTTTTTTCAATAATTACATGCTAGATCAACGAGAATCTTTGCCACATTAGGTACCTGTTACTCAATATAGACCACCACCCAAATAATGGTGGAGCAGGAAAGCTGCTGAATATCTTCCTGGGATTTATGTGGTTTTTTGTGCATTATTTTTTCCCAAGTATATTGTTATTTGTGTAACATGGCATTTACAGTGTTGTTTGTTCAGCTCCAGCCCAGAAGCATTTTTTTTTCCATAGCTGCTTTCGGCATCTGTTTTTCATCAGATTTAATTGTTATCAGAGTAAATCTTACTAACCTGTACAGCCGAAATTTATCATGTTTTACCTCAGGTGCCAACTACAATCTAAATAGAAGCCTGAGAAAACAGTGCTATGGTTTCCTGGAAGTTCGAATCAGGCTCTTGTCTTTTTTCTAATATGAATATCTACGAGGAGCCCAGTGATGTACCAAAGACAGAGAGATATTCAGCACTGGCCATATCTCCCCTTGCTAGCGTAGTAGACTTGTTTTGTTCCTTTGGGTCTACTTATGAACAAACACAGGATTTCATCCTTCTTTACTGAAACTAAAAGAACTACAGTGTCAGTTCTTCCAAGCAGAGCAATGACTGTATCCAGTCCTTTAACAGGTGCTTTGCAATGTGAAAGACTTGCCTAGATGTAAGAGATGTTGGGCAGCTCAGCCCTGTTCTTATTACTTAATATTCATAAGATCTTGCTCCACTGGGATATGACTTTGAGTTCTTCCTCCACTTTTTAAGTTAATATGCTTGTATAGAAACTAAATACTTAGATTCCCTTGATGATGTCAAGAGCATACAACTTTACCCCCTTTTTTCATTTATTTTGTATCCATACATTTATTTCATACATATCTTTCATTGGGTTAGTCTTGTGATTTTAAGTTCCACAAATAATCAGTCTTTCTTTCCATTCCCTGTAGATTGTCTTTTTAAGGTGAGAGCACTATTTTTGGCAGCATCTTAGTTGAAGGTCCAGCCGAAAACAAATACCACTCTATTTAATGCCAAACTTCCCCACTGCCTCAGTGCCCACTGCTTCTGTAAGGAATCCTGAGCAAGTTTTGCTATCCTCAATCACTTTACCCATACCATGCGCATCTTGATGACTCTTGCAAGCTCTTGCAAAATGATTTAACCCCCTTCAGCTCCTGGATCCTCTCCATTTGTCCAGGCATCACCCTAGCTTGCGACTTTGTCACAGTGCATAAGTGATGTGGAGGGTTTTTGTCTTGGATCTTATTCACGATCTGATCTCTTCTGCAGCTCTCAGACACACTTCTGCAGCCCTAGAGTAGTCACAGGTTGTTTTGATTTCAATTTCTTCCTATCCTTTCTCTCTTTTTATATACAGAAATTGCTTATAATGATTTACGTTCTCTAAGCATTTTTATGCTTAGAGTATTTTGTAGTTAGTCTCCATGCTCTGAGGTAACTGAAAACTGCTGGGTTCATGCTCCAAAAAAAAGCAAACTTTTTTTTTCTTTTTATCTTTCTTCCTTTTACTGGCAAACCTTGTGTGCAGATCTTGAGCACATTATTATTTAAATCCCCTTCAATTTTTTTCCCAAATATCTCAAAAATCTCAATGCTAGTGGAACTTTTCTTAGCCCTTTTCTTCTATCTATGATCAGTCCAGTGATCTCTTGATGCTTGACATATCTGTTTTGAATTACATCCCATTCCAAGCAGATGTGTCACATCAAAAGCTTTGCATCCTCCTCGAGGCTCATCCCTTAAAGACACATTTCTCAATACATCCTCATTGTAGCTCCTGGCTTCACTGGGTTTCTGTGGCTGCCAAGAATATCCAAACAATCTCAGAGATCAGGTAATTTCCACCTTCTCCGTGCTGAATTCCTTTCCTCTCAATGTGACGTTCTTACTGTCCCTACCTACAGCTGGAATGGCACAAGAGAGCTGTGACATGAAAGAGGAGCTCTCCTTCCAGGCAAATAGCTGCTCTTATACCTCTTCAGCATTCTGGCTTTTCACGGTTCTCAGGCCGGCCCTCCAAAAGCGCGGAACGCTGCCAAACCTCAGAGCTGGCTGACAGCCAAGGGGCAAGTCAGAGCTGGTGTGACAAAAGCAACCACATCTTCACCTCCGCTGTAAATACAGGGGCTGGGACTTTCCCTGAGACTTTGACGGGAAGTGCTTTCACCCTTCGCAGACAGACAAGGCTTGCAAAATCCTCTGGTCTTGCCCTCCCCTATGCTCATGTTCTGGCTTCCACTAGATAAATGCCCAAGACACTGTCAGGGTTTCTGCAATCAGCGTCAAGCAAGAGGACCTCTCTGCAGCTCCTCGCAGCAGCTCTTGCCTCCGCACAAGCCGTGGGAAGGCGCTTGCCTAAGGAGAGCGCAGGAGGTCGCGTGCACAGGTAAGTTTTACAACGATGATTCCCAGGTTTCTTCCACTTCTGTGGGTGGGAACAGTGAATAGAATGATTAAACTGTCAACTTAGGAAGTTCAGGTGGACTTGAACTCAACTTTTTAAAATCTTCTCAAATAATTTTACCCCAGTGTTTCTCCCTGCTACCTAAAAAAAGGTGAAGCCAGGGCACATTGTATTGACATTACACAACCTGTTACTAAGTCGATACATGGAACCACAGAGACATAAGAAAGGTTTTGTATCTGTAAATCTGTGACAGCTAGAACTTTGGATTAGTCAGCTGGTATTCAGAGAGCTTACAATAGCTGGTGACAAGTTTATTTTATCTTCCAGAGGTGTTTATTTGAAGAAGTGGAGAAAGCTTCTGTAAATACGGGCTGGTCAGGGGAGTGGGGCAAATGATGAAGCTGGAAAGCAGATTTTCTTTCCTGGAACAGTGCCAAAATTCTAGTTTGAATTTTAGTAGACAGGTGGAGCCAGTCCAAGGGCATTTTGTTTACCTCAAGCCACAAGTTATAGGCAATAACTCTTGGAAATAAAGATTCTTTTCATTTCTGGAATTGTAGGCAGACTTCGTGCTTTCTCTTCCAGTTCAAGCAGCATACCAATTTTAGGCCTGTTTAATATTTTATAAGCAAGGGGCTTCAATATTGCAGAAAGAAATGGATTTTTCTTAAACATTGTCTTCTACCGGCACCATGTTATTAATTCAGAGATCATTTGTGGCTGTCAGAACTGTTCTCCTGCTTTGATACAAGAAAATTTCATACTCCTCTAAACCTGCAAACATAAAGTGTCACTCACATTATAGCCAATTTTTTTTCCAGATTGTTGTGATTTTATAAAATTATGCACTTTGTTGAAGCTTTATATTCCTTTTTAGATATGGCCTTCCTGGAGCTCCTAGATTTGCTGGTACCAATGAGTTAGACTACCATGAACTTGTAATAAATGAGATAGTGCCACAACAGCATACAAAAATATTTCAACCGCCTACAGGAATCAAGCGTCCCTGTACTTTTTCCATTCATATTGAAAATTGCTTATACATGCATGTTAAGTGCTTTTCATGTTTCTACAATTTTAAGCAGGTGGCATGTCTTTAAATCATTCCTCTTAGTTACATGCAGAGAAGGCAGGTAAGTGATGTGCTTGCCTCACACAGGCACGTTATTAAGTTGTTGCATGATGCATTGCCTACATTAGTGTTTTATCTCAAATTGGGACCTTGTTTTGGAAATGACACCTGCTCTGCTCCAGGTACCATGCTTGGTTTCACATCACAGCACAATCTTGGACACACAGTCTCAGCTGCTTTTGGATGAAACAAAGAAATTCAATCAGTGTCAGGCATTCAGCTCACTAGGCTAGACAGACTAGAGTTAAACCAAAGCCAACCCCCATTCAATATTTATAGAGAGGACCAAAGGCTCTCAGAAACACCTTTTTCTCTCTACAAATCCATTTCTACTGGTCCTCACAAATACAGAGACAGCAAATGAGGCATTCAGGGACCGTAGCTCAAATCTGCATGTTTTAAGGCTTCTCTGACTGCTTCCCAAGCTATTTTTATTAAAACCTGTTTAGCTGGTAATTTCAAGATTTGAGCTGAACATTTCTCCCATTTTGTTCTTAGGAACAGGGCTAGCAGTAAATGGAACAGAAGAATTATTTATTTACATTTTCTGCAGAACATCTTATAGATGTTAACATTTTGAGTTTCATTTTTGTTCTAATCATTTTTAATATATACTAATTCAGAGTTTTGGCAACGTTTTTCTTAGGGAAGAAAGGCGAGGGAAGAGATCTGAATGTCACCTTCATGCATGCTTACTGCAGTTCTAGTTTTTCTTTTTTTGTCACTGCATGCTGTAAAATTGAAAAAAAAAAAAAAAAGAGGGGAAGGGGCCCTCTTTTACATATCACCATTTTAGGCTCACAAAGTCTTCCTCTCACTGAAAGCATGGCTAATAAATCAGCAGGTAAATCCAATTACTTCATGTTCGAGGCTGGGCTGTGAGAAACAGATATAGTTTAAATTGTCCAAATTAGAAACAGATAATTTTGGTTCTCCAATGTTTTCTGTCATTCTGGGAAGTCTACCTGCTTCTACCAACAGCTTTCCTGCCTGAGCGGGAAGACTATCTGACAGGCCAGTTTGTGTAACATCCCCTAGATCTCCTGTTTTCCTCTTCTTATTTTTAGGTTTAGGATTTGCTCTTTCCTGGACTTCTTTTTTTCTTTCTTTTTTTCTTTTTTTTTTTTTCCTGGGCTGAGGATTCCAGCTCTCTCCTAAATGCTGTTGCAGTTTTGGGCATGGTGCTCCAGACAGACCGCGTGGAGCAGTGGGCGGCAGCCTGGGTAAGCACTAGTTATACTGGTGCTTCTTGGAAACAGAGGAGGAGAGGGGAGGGCTGCCAGGGACATGGGATTAATTAAAGGACTGACAAGAGAGAGCCTCAGGACTTCAGAGTCTCTGTAACCCCCAGAGAGAGAATTGCAAAGGTGGCTTCAAGCTATTTTTATTTTATTCAAGTTTTGTCTGTGGGTTGGAGGCACCAAAAATGTAGCTAGTCTGTTAGGGGCAGAGAGGGGCATCCGACCTGCTCCCCCAAGCCCTGGCAGTGCTTCTTCGCCCAGGACTGCTCTTGCAATGCTCTTTCGTATTTGCACTGGCAAAATGATACACACACGCCTGGTTCAGTGATAAAGCTAAATATAAAACTCTCTTGGGAAGTGTAGATCCCATGGTTTGTTTTAGAATACATGATATTAAGATTATGTCAGGAAGGAAAATTTCTTAACTTGTGATGATTTCCCTGTTTTCCAAAGCAGAGTAGACTAACCAGCAAAAAACAATGAATGTGTAGAAAGACTATTTCCATAAACAGCAACATAAAGATGAGAATATTAATCAGCCTCATTTGCGTTCTACAACCTGAACCCTGCCAGAGCTTCCTATAACTTGGCACTTCAAAAGCACTTAATTATAATAATCTGCTACAAACTGCTTGATCAGTGGTGAAAACGGCTCAGCCATCCACCTCTGGCAACTTACAGCACCTGAGGACTGGGATCAAAGTATTTTACTGCTGTCTAACACCAATCCATTAGCGATACCAACTATGCAAGCAAGTGTCTGTAGACCACTAGATAAACAAGCGCTAAGTGCTAAGAAATTTAGCAGTTTGATTGCCAGGGAGCAAAGCATTTTTCGTCCTCATTATAGTATTAGGAACGTTTGACTAAGGATTCCTCTGGAGTGCTCCCATGTAAAATATGTAAAAGAAGATATGAACACTAACAACAAGAGGTTATTATGCAATAATCCTAATAGCATTAAATGGTAATATAATAGGCGGTGTTAGGGTTTGTCTCTTCTGTAGGGATTGTAGTGTCTGGCAGCGTTAGGGTCAGAGTTTTCTGTTGATCACAGATATGACCGCGCAGATACTTAGGGCAAAAATCCATCCGGAAAAACACCCAGCAGATCTAAATTCTTTGGCTGCTAAAAATAATGGAACATCTATAGAGACAAAGCAGATCACTCAATGATTTCCCTGTACTTTAAAAGATTTAAAGGAGATTTTTTTTCTTAAATAGATGGATTGGAAATTTAACACAAACCTTCAGAACATCAACCTGTAGCACTACCAAAAAACATGGTTTTTTTTAAGAGAAAAAAATACAATTGTGGTCATTTTGGTTAATTTGGTACTGTGTTTACTTAAGGAGTTATTTCTTTAGATATGCTATTGCAGAATTTAAGATTGAGGGACTTCAACATAAAAGTGAGTTACTTCCTCCAGCCAGACCTTTCTTGTCCTTAGCAGGGATTTATGGAAGGTCCCATGTAATGTTTCCCTCGCCTATGTGCTTTCAACCACAGCATGGGATAACACCATGGGATAACCCAGGGTTCTGGGTCACTACCATGGCGAGGACCTACTTGCCCTCCACATTTGCCACGCACAGGAATTAATGTCATTAGTTTGGGCATGTGCAAAACCTGAGCTGAACTCAAAGGGAATTTTGCACAAAAGTGATAAATGAGACTTTGCATTTGTCAGGATAGGATGCTGCCCTCAGCAATTCTGCAGATTTTTGACTAATCTCAGCTCTATTTTTACTTTAAGAACGTGTTTTTAAAATCAGGCTTCTTGGCAATTAATTTTCAAAGTCTGTAGCTTAAGGTTGTTGTTTAAAGACTTCTAAGATCATTGCCCCAGTAAGAAAAGGAATTTCTTCTAGAGCTGAAAGAACAATTATTTCAAAAAAAAAAAACCAAATCTTGATAATAATTTTTCCATACTGAAAAATGCACTCTCATTGAAAACTGTCCCTTTTCTTTTTTTTTTCTTTTTTTCTTTTTTGTGAGGATTATTATTTCTTTATTTCTGAAAATATCCCTGTTTATTTTGTCCTGGATCCAGGCATGCCTCTATAGGGGTCAGTTTCCTGTCATCAAGTGGTACATTAAAAAGTCCAACATGTAGAAGACATAGACAATAAACGAAAAGGAGCAAATAAATAGATTTTAGTTTATTTCAGGTGAGTAAGGGTGCTGACAAAATTATTCACTGTTAAAACATGAATTTTTAAAGACTTTTTTATGACAGTGTTTTAATGTATAGGCTCACACAGGCGAGAATGCAGATTAATGAACTTTCTGTAAAACCTGTTTGGCCCAAGTCCAGACATGTTGCAAATCCCTATATATTTGTTTTGGCAGGAAAACTTCCTGTTTGTGCCATTTCTTCTTAAATCTTTCAGCATACTCTCCCTCTCACTCCTCACTCCTCAAGTTTCCCAGAGCCTAAGAAAGCCGAGAACATCCTGTGGTGGCCCCTGCAAGCAGCAGGCAGCTGAGCTTGGATTTTGTCATAGATGTTAAGCAACAAATGGGCTTCATTTTCTTCCTGTTTATGCCAGCTTAACCCAAAAGGAAGTTAATTGAAAATGGAATGGAAATGGGAGTTAATTGAAAGTGGAAATGGGAAGAGAATTGGGCCCATCACAGGTTCCTAGAAGACATGCTGAATACATGTCTTGAACTTTTAAATTTGTGTCATTGCTAGTGTCTGGTTTTCATTGGTTGGTGGTCCATATTCAGCTAATAACAGTCTAGACATTTCCTACTGATGGACTGTCAGCAGAAGCATTTCAAATAACCTACCCCTGCTTAGTTCTCCTTGTCTTTTGGAAGACCAGAATGACATAAGACTACAATTTAAAAGAAGTTTCTCACTTGTTTCCTTCTCTTTTAGTGGTACAGACACGTGTGTGTGTGTATGTACACATGTGTGTGCATGTGTGTACAAATATAAGTGTGTATATATATATATGTGCGTGTGTGTGTATATATCAGTATATGTGTATACATATAGATATACATCATGCATTTCAGTATGTCCATTATTTTAGCCTGATTTTTTGATCCTGTGATTTAGGAAATCACATTTCTCTGATCATTCTGAGGTATTCATAAATGACTGTATGTTTATGTGTGTCCTTCCTTATTTATTTTAGTGCTGTTTTCATACAAATACACTAGGATGAAATAAGACATTCCATATATTAAAAAAAAAAAAAAAAAAAAAAGAAAAAGAAAGAAAAAGACAACTATGCAGAGTTGTCTTTTGTCCCTGACAAATGAATGACCATACTATGACTATCCACATATAATGACCTGAAAATCCACAGGAGAGTAATACTTGTAGGAATGATCTCTTGTGACTGCAACAGCTTCAATCAGAGCTCATTATCGATCAAGAAACACAAATCCCTAGGAGGCTCAGCCTCATTATTTCTAGTGCTCACAGAGCTTCTTCTTAATATCTCTAAACCATCGATAAAAAGATGCTCAGAAGAATAGGTTTACAGTGAGAGAAGAGAGCCACAGAGGACACACGAATCCACAAGGTGTTGACCATGCATGGCGGATCTGAAAATATGTATTTCAGAGGCTCAGCCAAGGCCCAGAACATGCCCTGACTTCACTGGGATAAATCTACTGCCCTGGCCTGGGCAGGCTTGTCTCTCTCCTTCTCTCAGCTTCAGGTATTTTATGAACTCATTTCCTTCTCCTTGCAGTAGACTAGGTCAAATTAAAGCTTAATACCTATACAACTCAGAACAGTACAACAGCCCTAAAAGACTGAGAAAATTACTCAGGTTATACCTGGTTCTTAGTATTATTTATAGGAGCTCTTTCCAGCTCTCTCGGTACTCTGTTATGATTTAGACAACATTAAGCACATCTAGGTAGACCTACACTTCATCTCTTCAAAGAGCCTCCAGGCAGCTTTAGTGTTCTTCTGATAAGAAGTAAAGATGTGGGAAGCTTGATGTCCTCTGTAGCAGGATTTATTGTCTCAGACAATCAGTTTTTACCAGTTTTGTCAAAACTTGATGCTCAGGACTTTTTGCTGAGAAGAACAGCAAACATTCATTTATTTGAAAGAAAATTCATGGACAAAACATTGTGATATGTTTTTCTGGGAGCTATTCTGCTTACTTCCTCATGTGTTTAAGTACTAGATTAATCATAGGACAATAGTTTTTCAATGTTTCTTTGAATTTTATATGTATTAAATAAGAGAAATGTGATATATAGTTTAGGGTATATTTGGTTCTACAATTGTCAGGTTATAAGAAACAGTATTTGTTATAGAGAGCATTCTCTTTCTCTCTCTGTGGAAACAGTAACCTGGAATTTTAAGCAAATGGGATTGCCTCAGAGTAGTGCACAGATGTACTTCTGAGGTGTCTTTTTAAATTACACTTCACTTGTTTTCCACATTACACTAGGACTACAGAACAAAATACCTGCTGTGATGTGCTTTGTAAAGATACATCCGAAGTTGGAATATTAAGCATGAAAGAAATGAGATATTACTTGTTCTCTTTTTCTACCTTAATAGGCTACTATATTTAATTTTAGTTTTTGGCAGTTTTGTCTAGTACACATATTTTGATCAACAGTGACTCAGGTGTCAGATTCCCATGCAAAGAAGGATTCTCAGTTACAGAAAAAACAGCTGGGGATTACTTCTACTTGTCAGTATACGCCTAACTCAACTAGCAAAATAATGACAATTAACCCTATTTCTGAGAAAAAAAAAAAAAATGTTTGATTCTGGAAAACTTGAGAGCATGGGAAAGAAAGGCTCTAAAATTTACCAAGGGAAAACTATAATCCAAACAAAAATACAGAGTATAAAGTCAGTATCAAGGAAAATATTGACCCGCCATGGAGCTTAGAGAAAGCTGTAGACTAATGGCTCTGAGAAAGATAACCCTGCCATGCCTACTTTCCTCTTTCTTTATTGTACAGGTCAACTGCGATAAAAGAGCTTACAGCAGTAACAAAGAGCTGAGAATTCAGTCTACATATCTCAAGACACAGATTAGATTGTGCTTAGGTAAGTTAAATGACTTCAGACCAAACCAGGCTGATGAAACTCATGCCAAATTGTACAAGGAACTAATTAAAGAATTTTCACAGCCATTAATGGCTGTCTTTAAGAACTACGCGGGACACATAAAGCTCAGAAAGATTGGGAAAGCACAAATAACCGCTATCTTTAAAAGGGAGAAGAAAGAGGAGGGGGAGAATTATGGCCCGATTCATTCAAATACAGTTCTTGAACAAATACAGGGAGAAAATACAAGATAAGAAAAAGATGAGTTATAGACACATAAATTAATCAAGAACAAATCACACCAAACCAACGTAATCTCTTATAACAGGATAACAGGCCAGGTGAGTCGTGCAGGTTATACAACCCGACATAAGTGAAGTTTTCAGTATGGCAAAGATTACAGAACATTTCCATAAGCAAAGTAGGAAAACACAGCCTAGATTAAACTAACATAAAGTAGGTTTCTGCAGAACTAGTTGAAAAAACATTCTTAGTCTTATCATTTAATCTCTGGAAGATTACACTTAGTGCAGATATCTGAGGGAGGCAGGTATCTTTCATGGCTAAAACCCTATTCAGGAATTTCATTAAATGCTTAGATGCTGGAATAGACAGTGTACTTAGGAAAGCTGAGAAGTCGACAAAGTTGAAAAGGGCTGCAAGCACCTAAGAGGACCATCTTGGAAATCAAAATTTTCTTGAAAAATTGAAGCTACACTTTGAAAAAATAATACATCATTGTTCCATAGGGACAAGCACACTGAACCTGAAATATCTATGCAAATAGAAGATGGAGCAATGGGCTAGGGAGCAGTTTTGCATTAAAGAATGCAGGTGTTATAGGATACACTGACATTAGTATGTTAGTTCTGACCAGAAAAGCACAGTTCAAGCAAACCATCGCTTATCAAGCTGTGGTTACATAACTGAGAGTTCTTCGGACATATGAACGTAGATTCCTTTCCAGAGAAAACAGAGCCAGATGTGCTCCAGATGCATGCCTAGTGCACTCCAGCTGCTAATGGGCACTCAGACAGTGGTACTAGAACAAAACTAGTTCAAGCCAGAAACCTCTGGCACATGTACAGCACAAACACTGGGTGCTTAGCACCGTTTTACTCAACTTTGTTCCTATTGCACCACAGTGCTTAAAGCGCACTGCCATGATGCATGACACGCTGACTATGAATCACAAGTACGTTGTGAATAAGGCAAATGTGACAGTGGGACACTGTGTTTGCTATGAGGAAGATGAGGCTGGCAGGATCTCAGCTAGAGAGCTGCATTCGGTTTTAGCAGCATCCTTTGAGGATACATTTGGGCCTGCCTCTTAGTCAAAGAAATGACTAAGCAATGAGAATGATCAACACTCAGAAGCAGATTGGCAGTCATTCTGTCTAGAGAAGAAAAGTGTGAAATGATAGTAGTTCCCATGTCCAACGAAGGCTGCCACAAAGAGATGTGGGATGACTGGATATCCATGTCTACTGTGAAGGAGGCTGTTTAGATTAGACATCCAGACAGTGAAACGACAGTAGGTGAGGGAGACTGCAGAATCCCCATCACAGGAAGACTTTCCAAACAGGTTAAACAAGCATCTGTCAGACTTGGTTTAAATGCAGTTCATCCTGCCCTGGGGCAGGAGGCAGACACAGTCTTTTGAGATCATTCCATGTGCTATTTGTTTTGTTTCTCTTTTAAACGTAAATAGTAAAAATTTCTCTTTCCTACTCCTTTTATCTTGTCATTCTACCTTTTGCAATGTTCCACTGATTTGTCAAGTTACATCTTTCGGTTTTTACATCTGATCTTTTGGTTTTCCATCCCAGTCTGTCCCTGTCCCATCCCGCCCTTTTCACTTTGATGCTAAACTTCATTTGTGGCACTGCTTCTGCTAGGTAATCCCTTCTTTTCTCATGCACAAAGCAACATGTTGTCTCTGTTCAAATTTCTGCATAAATGAAATATTTTGATAAAATTGCTGAGCAAAAATTTTGTCTTCATCCAATTCAGGGTGTGGTTATGACCTGGGTAGCTAGTGGCAGTTTTGCCGTTAGTTTCTTTTTTTCTTTCAGTGTCTTATTTTATGACTGACCAAATCGTGATCAGATGAGAGATTAAGAAAAATAAGAACCATATAAGAAAACTGTAACAACACAAAAAAGGGATATTTAATCATTACAGAAGCTTACATGGAATATTTTTTCAATAATGAAAAGCATCACTAGTTCTGTAGTGTAAGGGGGACAGACACAAGCAAAAATATTATGTATAGATACAAATCTCTATGGCATTTTCTCAAGTAATATAAGGGTGCATATGTATAAGAACAGAGAATGAATTTTATATGCCTCTCTGCTGGTATTTTGGCTTTCCCCGGAGCCCTGAGAGCGCCCAGCGCACGCAGCGGCGCGGCGCAGAGCAGAGCGCGGCTGCCATCTGCCGCCCCGGGCGGCCCTGCTGGGCGCCGGGGCTGCGCTCGCACAAACCCCCCGAGGCAGCCGGGGCTTTGGGCACGGGATCCGTAAGCAAAACCGGTTATATTATAGCGAGTGAAAGAAATGCATTGGTCACCAGCTTGCTCTTGATACGTCACAGGTGTCCCAGCATAACAGAGATTCAATAACAGCTGTATGCATTCCTGTTAAATAATTTTTAATAAGAAAAGCTAATTGTTGCTTACTTTTTCATTTTTGAATTATTTTAGATTAGTCCACTATTATTATAAGCAGCTTTAAGTCTCTGCAACTTTCTATGGAATAATTTTTTTTTTCATATTCATGTAAAGGCCTTTCATATATTGGTTAATGCTCTAAAAAACAATATTTTTTTTAAAAAAAAAAAAAAAGAGTATCCCCTGCATTAACTTTGCTTTTCATGTCCCTCTTGTTCTCTTTTCTGACTAGTTCCGTGTTCACTATCAAAATAGCTGTTCTGTATTAATGAACACAGGCAACATTTTAAAGATTAATTTATTCCTGGTAAATATTATACATATATATATATTTTTAAAGTCAAAAATGATATGTAGCTTCAACTGATCTACCTAATATATAATCTGATAACATCCCTTTGATTTTTTTTTTCTCAATCGTATTTTGGAGAGGAGAATTTGCATTTTCATGCAGCACCAGCTTAATGATTTCCTTAAGGCAGATAGAGAAGTTTTCATCTGGACAATAGTGCGTTACAAACGAGGTTTATTCTCCAATTTAGAAGATAGGAGACTACTTTGCTAAAAAAAAAAAAAAAAAGAGAAAGTAAAGTTGAGTCTTACTACATAATCAGTTGCAATCATCTTTTAATATAACATACGAAAAAAGACATTATCTCAATATTCCTACCTGGCATAGCTGCATTCTGCGCAGTGCTTCACAGAAGAGTGTAAGAGAAGGGTTAATAAACAACATTAGCAAAGCAATTTGCTTCAGGTCTAGCTAACCATTTCACACAATTCCTAGCTGCAAATTGGAAAATCATTTATTCTCACATCTTTAATTAATACACTCATCTGAGATGTAGAGAATGACTTGAATCAGGCCCCATGCAAATTAAATGGCTGCTCTAAGTACTGGATTATTGGCCATTCTAGGAGAGAGGTTTCTCACAATCTCCTCTAGGATATCTGCCTTTGGGCCTTAGCTTTTCTGTCCTCAGTTCACCTTTTGTAAAGTGTTAACAGTAACAGGGTAACAGCAAAGTAAGTGTAACAGCATGTGGGTCTCCTACAAGATCTTTGGAGCAGACACTCTGCATTTTGAATGTGTCCCATGGCTCTCACTCGAGGTACCGAACACACGTACATGTACAACATGGATAATACATTAAAGACATCGGAGCTCCCAGGTACAGTGATGAAGGAGGGGAGATAAAAACCTCAAAGAGAATTTTGAGTAATGAGTAATATAGAACTATCAAAAATAAATGTTCAGCGTGCAATATTTCAATTCCAGTGGCCAAATGCTTCACAGGACTTTCTTCAGGAATTTAGAGAGCAATAAAAAAACAAACTGGCACTGACTACTCATATTACAGAAATACTGAGAGCAACACATGAGATTGTAGTTGACTTTTCTAATGTCTCTTCTGCAAGTATTTACGAGATGACCTTCCAGGTACTAGTCTGATTAGTGCACTCCTCTTTCATGCTTTTCTGTAACATTAAAAAGCAGAAATGACTCTGAAGTGTGTGCAAGTCTTGCTGCCTGTGATCCTGAATCATGTCTCCCTCTTTCCCTCTGAGATGAAAACAGCAAAATTCAGATGAATATTAAAAAGTGTAAGAAGGATAGAAAGTACTGTAAGTGATGAAGAATTGAATACATGAACTTGCTTTTAAAAAGTGTATAAAAATCTTCCGAGTCTTGTATTCAGAAGAATGGCCAGAAAGTGCATTAAGAAGCAAGAAAGCTCTCATACATCTATTTTGTGTAGCCAGAACCCATGCTATCCTTTCATTTTTGTGATTGATGGTTTGCTTATTCTTCCCTGTTACTTTTTTCTTTTTTAATAGATGAATTCAAATCCTTCCAACGTCATGGCTTTGACTTCTACCACTTCGAATAAAAAAGAGACAGTGTGTATATTTGGAACAGGAGATTTTGGAAGAGCTCTGGCGTATAAAATGATTCAGTCTGGCTACTCCGTTGTGTTTGGAAGCCGACAGGCACAGATATCCAGCCTGATTCCCAAGGGTGCCGAGGTGCTGAGCCACACAGAGGCTGCACAGAAAGCTGCCATCATCATTATTGCAATCCCAAGGCAACATTACAACTTCCTTCTACCATTAGCAGAAGTTCTCCATGGAAAAGTGCTGGTGGATGTAAGCAACAACTTAAAATTAAACCAGTATTCCCAGTCGAACGCAGAATACCTTGCTCAGCTGATCCCAGGTGCTAAGGTTGTGAAAGCCTTCAACACCGTGTCAGCCTGGGCCTTGCAATCCGGCACGCTGGACGCAAGTCGACAGGTAAGACGGAGCAATGGCAGCACACAGGATGTGAACAGTCTGCAGTTTGTTACCTATTAGACAAAACACACGGCATATACAAATCAGGCAAGGTTGAGACGGTCACGATAATAATTAAATGTGAACTAAATCGTAGTTTGGGGTTCTAATAAGCAATGTTTTAGTGATCTCTGTGCCCAGTTCCATGGAGTTCTTATGAACCTACAACTACAGCTAGTGGCAGTGGAAAAGTTTGCTCCTGTCTATGGAGTCTTACAGAATCTCATGTCACCACATGTGTTTACAAGTGGCTTGCAGAATCTTCAAAAGTTATAAAAGTTCTGTTAAAATCCAAGCATTCTAGACAAAATCTTGTGTTAGGTGTGTTACAGTTTGTTATTTTCATAGATAAAATTTTGCCACTTGAAACAATCTCCTTCTCCAAAGGAAAGGATATGACCTTTAGTTCTGGAGCCTGTTGGTCAAGAAATAACCTATAGGTCAGGGCTAGCAAGCAAGCCAATGAGTCTAGGAAACGTGCTCATGTTTCACCTCCACGCAGAATAACAGGAAAGAATATCACAAAAATTTGTCAAAATAAAATTTCTGTTTGTTTTTGGCTGCAGGTGTTTGTCTGTGGAGATGACAAGAAAGCCAAACAAATGGTGATGGATATCGTCCGTGCACTGGGTCTCACACCATTAGATCAGGGATCTCTCTTGGCTGCTCAGGAAATAGAGAATTACCCTCTGCAGCTCTTTCCAATGTGGAAATTCCCCATCTTCTTGTCTCTTGGCCTAATTGCATTCTTCTTCTTCTACTGTCTGATTCGTGATGTAATTTACCCTTATGTCAATGAAAAGAAAGATCTTTCTTTCTTTATCGCAATTTCCATTGCAAATCGGATCTGCCCAGTGCTGGCACTCATCCTTCTTGCCTTGGTCTATCTTCCCGGGGTACTTGCGGCAGTTATTCAGTTATACAGAGGTACCAAATACAGTCGTTTCCCAGACTGGCTGGACAAATGGATGCTGTGCAGAAAACAACTTGGACTAGTAGCCTTGGCATTTGCTTTTCTACATGTTTTGTATACTCTTATTATCCCAATTCGCTACTATGTAAGATGGAGAACAAACAGCAGAGTCATTTCCCAGGTAAGTTTTGCTCCTCTCTCTCCTTCATTCTACACAGTTTATGTATTAACCAAATAAGCAGGAAAACTGTAAAAATTAAGAATAATTTAAAGAAATATTTTTCTGTATATATGTTTAATAATGGCACATATCCTGACTTTCTGAGCTTATTTAACAAAAAAGGATCACATGTGTGTCCTGAGTAGTAGATCTACAGCAGTGTGAAACATGCAGCACCACAGAATTATAGGTAATGGGACAACGAATTCATACATATTATAATGTCCCTTCTGCATTTTGAATAACTGTTCAAAGAGTCTCTAAAAAAAGACAGTGACTTTGTTCTTTTTATTCATTTTAGAATAGTTCATTTTATATAATTTTATATAATTATAATGCTACAATGTTATATATAATGTTTAGATAATGTTATAACAGTTTTCTTCTGGCTATCTTAAAAGACTTTTTTTTGCATATTAATCGTAAAACTGCTAACACTTTAATATATACCTAGTTTTCTTCTCTTTAGATACTGAACAACAGAACAGATCCATTTGATAACACTTCTGCCTGGCTTAGTGACTCTTACTTGGCTTTGGGGATCTTAGGATTTTTTTTATTTGTCCTGCTGGGAATAACTTCCTTGCCTTCAGTCAGCAACAGTGTTAACTGGCAAGAATTTCGATTTGTGCAGGTACAAAAAAGACTTTCTTTACTAAATCTGCCTCTTCCAGAAAATTTCCCATTCCCTTGTAAACTGTGACTCCAGAGAGGTTTACTAGTGATTTACTGCTCTTCTCCATTAGCATCTGCAAATGTGTTGTGCATTTTTTACCATCACAGGTAAAAAAGGAAAAAAAAAAAAA
>VZSV01000135.1:2130860-2145668 GCA_013398735.1 Nothocercus julius
GAAGGGAAGGGAAGGGAAGGGAAGGGAAGGGAAACAACAACATCTCCTAGCACTCTGAACTGATGGGAGAACTGGGATCATTACATTGACTACAGAAAACAAGAAGACCTGAGATGCTAAATGACAAACAGAAAGCTGACATTGTAGAACATTGTAGAATTGCTAAATTATACTAAAGCACAAAATATTTCAGCCACTTACAGGGCCGATTTCTTTGGTTCAGATGAAAACACAGTTAATTGAGTTAGTATGATAAGCCAGTTAATATGAGTCTGAAAATTCACTTTATCACACAGATCCTCTCAAGTACAAGGAAGGAAATCTGCAGATTTCACAGGCTCTAAAGTTTGCTGCACCTATAAGCAGCGTGGCCTTGGTCTCACTGTAGTGTCAGCCCTTGGTTCAGAGGAAGCCTGGTGCAGGCTGCAGGGCTCTGCCAGAGTGAAGGCGAAGGGGAAGAAAGACTCAAGTCACTGAATGTTTTATACAGACCTGCACTGTTCAGGCTGCATTATCACTAGAGCATAACACAGCTTGGATCTCTGATCTGGCTTTGACCATTTTCTCTGCATTTTCATATACATGACAACCACTAGACAGCATGTGTTTGCTAGCAAAAAGTAGCAGGGTAGTTCACAAGAAAAAAAGACTCAAAATGATGTTGCACCTAGAACCATCTGAATGAAGCTTTATTAAAAAGAGTAACAGCCTTTATATTCATAAATATTTCACAGCAGCCCCAGATTAGCCCCCAAATTAGCACATTCCATAAAACTTACTCTATACTGTAAATTGCATTTGTTCTGACATGCAGCATATTATTTTAACCTCCATTTCTTTTTTTCTTTCCTTCTTTTCCCCCTAGTCCAAGCTGGGATATCTGACCCTGATTTTGTGTACTGCACACACACTGGTTTATGGTGGGAAGCGGTTCCTGTATGCTTCATCGTACAGATGGTACCTTCCGAATGCCTACATGCTCTCTCTCATAGTTCCGTGCACCGTACTGGTGGTGAAATTTGTACTTGTATTTCCCTGTCTTGATAAACCACTCACACGAATCCGGCAGGGCTGGGAGAGGAATCCTCGATACTCTGAACAGTCACACTATATTATCAACAAGTCTGCTGTATAATTAAATCACTCTGCATTTTCAAAAATGAAAAAGATTATGGAGGCACTATCAAAATGAAGCCCGTATCCAACTCTACCTGGAAGGTGAGCAGAAAAAAATGAAAAATATGGCAAGGCTCTGAATAAAATAAAATCACTCCACAGTCACAAGATTAAAATGTAAGTCAGACAAGGAGCCAGTTGAGCTCCTGCTCTCCAAGTAATCTTGGATACAGGCATAGGCCTTCATTTTTGCTGAGTATATTTCCCCCTCATCTATTTGTCCTCTACTCCTAGCAGGAATAGGAGAAAGGAAAATGATACACAGCATCCCTCCTTTGTCATTTTGAATCTCACCGCAGGCTGGGCAGAACCAGAGAAACCTCTGCTGTTACAAGGTGACTCCTTCTCTTCCCCGTCTTGCCCATGCTGGCTCAGGCCTGCAAGCTCCCATCAAGGAGACCCTCACTCACTCTCACACACACACACGGTCTGATCCCATCACCGAAGCCAGCAGCATCTCTAAACGGGGCCTTCCTGTGGCCTAAGAAGAGTTCACTTCTTCAGAGCATTACTCTATCCTCCATTATTGTCTGATCCAAAAGATATTCACACTTTAGGGGTACTAGAGCAAGATTTGCTCATTTGGCTTGCGGATAGGAATTGCGATGTTCAAAGTGTATGGGTGAAGGATTACTGAATCTTTGCTTTGCTGTAGTACTGCAACTGTAGCTAGGAAGGGATTGAAGGAGAAACAAAAATGCCAGGAAGACCTCAGGTGGTGTGGTCACACACCTAAGCTTCTCTACAGGTGTAGGTGAAAAGTAGCCAACAACTCTGGATGCAGCGGGCAAGGAAAGAAACTGAAGAACAATCCTATTAAATCAGGGACTTTTATATATATCAAGATTTAATCTCATGAAAATAGTATTGCTAATTTTGTCAGAAAGAGATCCTTAGGTGCAATATTAAATATACTCTATGGAAAATACATATATGTTAACCATAATAAAGAAAATTCTTTAAAGTGTTCAACTCTTAATCATTTTGTGAACTTCTTTTGAAAGGATGTGGTTGCTGCTATACTCAGGTGCTTAGTGGTTTTAGGGTAGGCCTTGGGAGAATAAAATGGGATCCTGTCTTCACCAACCACCAGCTGCTGGTGGCCTTCCCCCATCTCTGCTCTTGGGTCTTCACCTAAGCAGTTCTTTGTTTAAGCTTTGAACTGGGCTTGCTATGTTGCAGTAAAACAGAACCCAGCTCGGGGTGGTGACGGTGTTACATTGGAAAGAGAGGAACTCATTGTCTCCTTTACCCTGGAGGGGAAAAAAAAAAAAGGAAAAGGTGCTTGTTTTTACAGGAAAAGAACTGTTCACCATCATCCCTCCCTGTCTTTTCCCTGTCTCATCAGAGCGTACTCAAAAATATGAAAGTATGAACATGCAATAGCTAACTTATTTAAAACAAGCACTGTCAAAACAGATCACAAAAAAAAGGATCATTATCTTAATGACACTTAACAAGATATTTCTCAACAGTGAAGTCTTCTTTATTCAGGATCTGTATCCCTTCCCCTTCTTACCCTTTGGACTAAAAAGAAAGAAAGAAATTTCTTAATACCAAGATAATGATAAAGAGACTAGTGTATCAGCAATTCATGCAGCCAGATTTCCTGTAAATAATCCTAGCACCAAGCGATCCTTCTAACCAGCATAGGTGCACACTTTGTACTCAGCATGCCATGTATGTATGCCGACCGATGTCTTTCGCATTACAGAAGTCTTCTTTGACCCATTAAAGGATGGAGAAGTACCTCATTTCATGCTTTGCTTAGAGATTTTGCAAGTTAATCTAAGGGAAGCACTTACTGAAAAGGCATCAAGGAGCCAAAGAAGCCACGTTGTTGTGGTGATATCCATAACTCCTTCACACTCCCTGAAAGACTTCCCTCTAGACACAGGCAGAGAGTAAGAAAGACAGTAAGAGAGTTAGTACGTCTGAGAACAACAGAGGGACCATATGCGTGTGTCTATGTATGTGTGTGTTGGCTGAAGAGAAAGACAGTGAAGGAAACAAGAAGCAGCCAACTGAATGGATATACCCCATGTTTGCCATCTTGGCCACAAGTTCTGCTCACTGTGCCAAATCTTTCCCAGATTTACATGATTAAGAATAGTAACTATCAAAAACCATATACTGTTTGTTTTTACAGTTGCTTTTAAAGGATTTACAGGGGTTTCTGCCTGTGCAGATAAAGAGCTAAAATGGCCCGTTTCTCTCTCTCAGCTGAACCTATTGGTTGGCATTTAAACTGCAAAACCTGTGGCAAGAAATGCTCATCTAACAGCAGTGCTTCATCACATACAAAATATAAAAAGTGCTCTGTGGCTTCATCCCCCAGAGCTCAGGATTCTGCATATCAGAGTGCCCTCTTTAGTGGATGCCAGGCCAAACCACATCTTCTTTAACCGCACAGGGAAGTAGCTTCATTTACTGATTGCAGTCTGACTGAATACCATCTATATCCTGCTGAGGGCAGTACTATATTGTATTCTCAGATAGGCACAGCACTGTAGATCATGCAGAAAAGACAAAAGAACTTATTTTAGGACCCATATTAGGTTGTCTTTGTAAGGCTGAAACGTAAACCAAGTTTTACTGAAAATGCCAAGCAGGTAGGTACAATCTGCAGTTTGTGGTTTAGTGCAGGAATGAAGTGCCAGTATCTGTTGAGTACAAACCAAACAAGTGACAGCGTTCGCTTGCAGGGGACAGGTCTGAGCGAGCCAGTGCTCAGGAGCTGCTCCAGAGCCCCCTCATTTGAAGTCAGCACCAGGCTGTTTGTTGGCTTCAGCAGATAATAAGAGGTCAGATCTCCAGCAGCACTTGTTTTTCCAGCCTGAGTGAAGGATTTTATATCCTATTATTCTTGGGCAGCTGGGGAGTATTTGCTTCACAAATTTATGCATTTATTTCATGAACATTGCAGAGAAAGCAGCTTGTGTAATAGCTAGACTAACATAGCTAAACTAACATAGTTAAATGGCAATATTTTTGAAATAACCAGTTATGGAAAGTGTTCATACCTTGTATACATTTTTCAAGGCTGAGTTCTTCATAATTTAAATATTTCTTATGTATTGACATTTTTGGAAAGCGTACATAGGGATTATGAAATTAATTTTGCAAAGGATGTGCCACATATGATTCCCAAAAGCAGAAAAAAAAGGCCTGTATTTGCATACATATATTATGACTTTTTAAAAATCTCTACAGGAATAATGCATTAGCTCTCAAAACTATACTTTGAAATCAAAGTCAACACCTAAAGGATGGGGCCAGACCCTTCTCAATGGTGCCCAGTGACAGGACAAGAGGCAATGGGCACAAATTGAAACACAGAAATTTCCTCTTGACACTAGAAAACACTTCTTTGCTGCAAGGGTGGTTTGAACACTGGAACAGGTTGCCCAGAGAGGTTGTGGAGCCTCCATCCTTGGAGAAATTCAAAGCCAAATTTGTATATGGCCCTGGGTAACCTGCTCTAGTGGACCCTGCTTGAGCAGGAGGTTGGCCAGATGGTCTCCACGTGACCCTTCCAACTATTCCGTGATTCTGTGAAGCAATTTGGGGGGTTTATGTCTCTATATGCATCTTTTCTTCCTCTCTCACTCATCTCCACACCCAAATATGCCCATAATTTAGGATTCATTTAAACACAATTCCTTCGTTGTGCCTGCTTCTCTTCTCACTTGTTTAGATTTAACCTATCTTAACTACAGTCAACACAGTCAAACTAACATTAGTGCAAAGAGACCTTTTTTAGTTTATAACTCATTTTTTTTCCACTTTTATGGATGATAGAATGGCATATTCTATTCTCTATAAAAATCTCTTTAAGAGTTCAAATAAAAAGGATACATAAAAAACGAAGGAAAAAATAACAGCTGAACACTGTTAGGTCAAGGAACATCAAAGGAACATAGAAGGAAAGAAGCAAGAAAGGAATGCAGCTATTTGAATAACGTCTTTAGATAGTCTCGTTACTGAAACAATATGTTTAGTCATTATAATTTAAATAAAATTAGCATGCATGGGACAGATTATCTACCACCAAGTGCTGGCACTGGGGGAGGGAAGTAAGGGAAGAAAATGGGTATTTTCAAAGGCTCGTTGTGGAGAAAAGCATATATGGAAAAAAGAAGTTGGTTAGAATATTGAGAAAAAGACAGAAGTATGTAACTGATTTTCTTTATTCCTACTGACTGTATGACAGAAAATGTTACGCTTTTTTACTGCAATTGGTTGCATGGCACTAGTATTTCAGTACCTTGTTGCCTTAGTATTCAGTATATACTACATGAAAAGTTCAATCGTGGCCAGTTATGGAATCTGATTCAGGTTTTGAGCTCTCACCACCTCCCTCTTTCCCCAATCCAAATTAGTACAAGTCAGTTTATACTGTCCTCCTTAACAAACATTTACCAGAATCCTTCCCAAAATAGCCGTCACTCCACACCCCAACAGCCAGTGTTTAGCAGCAGCAGTAAAGAACCCAGCTCTCTGCATCAGGCACAGGACTTATTTTGTTCAGTAGCGAATATAGCTGGCAAAAATGCTTCCCCAAGGGAAAGAGTTCAGGCCAGATGCCAGCGTCCTACTGGCCAGATGCAGGACAGAGACTATTGCTACTATGTGTTCTCCTTTATAGCTGAAGGACTGAAACAAAACCAAGCACAAGATGTCTGGCTATTTTGTGAATCTGATTCATCCACGTCATGAGAACGAGGTTTTAGAAAACCTGAAGGAAAGCCTATGTTTTTCTAGATCAAGAAGACAAGCAAGTGATGGACAAGGTGAGCAGTTACCTGAGAAGGCAGCCCAGAGGAGCAGCCCTTGGGAAGAAGGCGGCGGCCCCTTAACCCCTCCCCTCGCCCTCCTGGTTTGGCTAGTGATGAATCAGAGGTGCAGGAGCTGGCAGGAACAGGGCAAATCCCACATCCACCCCTTGGAATAGGCCGAGGGAATCAGCATGGATGGGTGCAGAAATAACTTAAGGGAATTATGTTAAATACATACAGGATTAGAGTTTGTTTGTTTGGTTTGTAGCTTCTGTTTTCCAATCCCAAAAGTAAAGAATGGAAACTAAATCCTATGTTTAATTGGATTGGTCTGAAGGTCAGACCTCATGTCACACTGCACAAAGTCCAGTCCTGTTTTACTACCAAAGCTGCTTAGTGTTGCAGAGTAAATAAATCCAACACATTAAGATTCCCAAACCTGTCAGGGCCTGAGGACTATTTCCAGTTTAGAGAGGTGCAAAGGGTCTTTTATAACAATCTTCCCGGTGAACACCTTCGAGCTGCTCTTCTTCAGTGGATAAGCATGGACAAACGCTCCGTGTTTCTCAGCAAGCCCCTACACGTCACTGTCTTTTACTAAGAAGTTGGCACTTAAATCCACACTCACCTCCATCACAGGCATATCCCAAGTTTCTTTAATGATCCTTGTCTCAGTGACTGACAAAACATCACATAGGAAGTCTGAGGCAAAGAAAGGAATTGGATATGTGTTTCATAAAGCTAAGGATAGTTCTCTAATTACAACCTTTATAAATTAGAGAGCCGGAAGGCAACCTTGTGACCAACTATTCTCTCTTCCTGCAGAACACGGGCGGATGCTGCCTGAATTAACTCCTTCCTGAATTATCAGGAGTTGTCGTGTTCATGGCCCCCTATGAATTTTCCAAAAGCAATGAAGATTGCTGCAAAGTTTAAGCTTCCTGAAAAGGTATTTTGAATCTAGTTATCATTTGTTACTCCTGGCAGGTAATCCTTTACAACAGGCTGAAAATTCCTGATTTAGACATATTCTAAAAGAACTGTTGAATTTTAAATATCAGAAAAGTCACCACAACTCTTGGCAAATCATTTCAACATCTTCTTGCCCTCACTTTACTATACAGTGTACATACGCATGTATATACATATATATCCTGAATTGTTTAAGTATCATATTCACCCTTCAGAATTTATGCTTTCCAGTGAATCCTCAGAAGTGTCCAGAAGATTATTTAGGCACTTAAATATTATTCCAGGAAAGAAGCACAAGTGTAAATGGGGAAAGGGGTGATTTGGAGCATGAATATGGAGAAATAAAAATCATATCTGATCCTACTGCACAGCTAGAAATACAACCACATACTAACATCTCCTAATGACAACAATGAAATTTTCAAGGTATTCCCAACTACATATTCTTCATTTTAAAATGAAAAAATCTAAAAACATCAAGAGTTACTGCGGATAATATGAAGCTTGAATTTAATTTTAAAAAATAAATACTAATAAAAATGTGTTAATAACTTTTTAAAGACAGCTAGCATGTTACCCTGAGGATTACAGCTTTTGTAGCCTGCTCAAGTAAATCTGTACCAAGAACTACTACGAAAGAAATGAGCTTCTCTGTGAGTTTCTCAGGAATCATTTGCAGACCCACTGTTGTACATAACAATTCTAAACAAGCAGAAAACCTGCACCGAGGAAGTCTGCAAGTTACACGACCCTGGAAATCCCTATGAGCAAAGAGGACAGATACACATAAAAGCAATTTGATGAACTGTGGGTTTTCAAACACACCACATTTGTATCTAGCCCTGCAGAAAGTCATTGTCTAGCAACATTGTCTGGAAATGCATGTTGCACTTAGAAAACTAGGAGATATTTCCTGGAAAGCATCTCAGTGGTGGCCACTGATAGGACTAAAGGAAACAGCCACAAACTAAATCATCAAAAGTTCCACAGGAACTTAAGGAAAAATTTCTTGACAGTGAGGGTGACAGAGCCCTGGAACAGGCTGCCCAGGGAGGTTGTGGAGTCTCCTTCTCTGGAGATCTTCCAAACCTGCTTGGCCGCAGTCCTGAGCCACCTGCTGTAGGTGACCCTGCGTGTGCAGGGGGGTTGGACTGGACGATCTCTAGAGGCCCCTTCCAACCTTAAGCATTCTATGATTCTATGACTGAAAACAATTCAGAGAGGGCCTATTAGAAAGGATTATGAACCATGTACAAGCTTGCTAAGGGAGAGGGAAAGGGAAGAGGGAGGAGACAGACATCTAATATGAAGCTGGCATTTTCAGATGGACAGAGCATGGGACTTAGTTTCTGCACCAGTTGAGTATTTTACCACATTGTGAAAAGGACATTGAAGGCTCTGGATAAGAGTAACTAAAAATGGTATAAAAATGAGGAAAAAATCCTTATACTTAAAGACTTAAGGTGACGTATCCATTCACTTTATCAAAAAGAAGCATTACAGGTGAATGCAATACAATGTACCAAGGTCATTATGTTAACAATAAAATTTCATAATAAATTTGAAATAAGTCTGAAAAAGGAGGTCATTTCTTCTATGAAAAGCAGAAAAATACAAGCTAAGCAAACATATGCAACTCTGGGACTGTTTACCAGAGCCACAGATGTGAGAGAAGCACACAGAAAGTGCCACATAAGCATCAGATAAAACCACCAGTGTATTTAGGCAGTTCTGACTTGGTTTAAAGCTGTGACTCAATTTGAAGTGCTCTAACTCAGAGGCAGAGGGTAAAGGCACTTATCTGCTGTTCTGTTCTTCACATGTTTAGGTGTTTGGCACTTGATGCTGTTTAGGATAAGAGAAGTATTATAACTATTGGACATTATCCCAACATAAGAAAACTGCTTGGAGTTAGAGCCATACAAATTCAAATCTAAAATCTGCTTTTTTATTGGAAATAAAAAAAAAAAAAAAATGAGGATAATTACTGCTAATATGTGTCCAGGTGAGCATTCTTTAGTATGAGTGGATTAGATATCTCTTGCAAATATTAGGTCAAGAAGGGGTGTTGATGTGGAAGAGCTGTTGTAGTCATGTGCAAGCCAGTGAGTTTGGGATAGGGGGAATCAAATGAAATGTAGTGCCTGCATAATGCAGAAGGTTACATTACATCATTTAATACTCATTTCTCCCTCTCAAATGGGGGAGTAAATGTATGAATGCTTCTGAAAGTTCCCTTAAAAGAAACATATGAAAAAAAAAGCATGCTGCTTCGTCACCTATTTCTTTCCCCACACATAGTTAAAAATAACTAACTAACTACTTAAATTAATTAATTCTTAAATGGTTCCCCCTGGCACAAGCATAGAGTATGTGTAAACAGAGAGTCATGGATTTTCCCCTTGGCTATCTGGAGGGAAGTTTCAGTGATCAGTCCAAACACCATTTTTGTCAGAGATGTGCCAGGAAAAACAGTAGAAATAAATTTACTGGAAAATACATTAACCACAATTTCCTAAGGAGGGTTTTTTATTTTTTAAGAAATACATCAAAGTAAAATACACTAACTGATTCAGTCTCTTCTGAGTTCTCTTCAGTTCTTCAGGCAGAAGAACAAGCTAAAGGGATCACATTGCATAGAATAGGTGGAGTGATACACCACTTTGTTAACCCACCTCAGATCCCAGGCTTGGATGTAGGAAATGCTTGAAATTAGATTACTGCTGCTGAATATTCTTTCTCCAATTAGTTGAATTATGGAGGTTCTACACAAGATTACACAAACCATACAAACAGACTGAACCATAGAGAAAAGTCTTGTTATTTCAGTTTACAAACAGGTAAAGAGAGACTAAGTGTTCAAAGCTAGAGAGCCTGAGGCATCAGAGCAGCATTGACACCCTGAGCTCTAATTCCTGCTCCAGAAGAAAATCAGCTCCTTCTCTTTGAGTGCAACATAACAGTTTTAAGACCAGATCTTTCAGCCAGGACAAAAATACCCCCCAGTATCCCTCCATGCTTTATTCCAGACAGGAAGAGGTCAGTGAATTACAGAGAGTTGTCTCCTGACTGATTTTATTAATAGAATTTGTGAGAAAAAGGAAATAAAACACTGGATCAACACTCATCCTCCTCACACACTCCTGCCCTTCTCCTAAGGAAAGCAAACTTTCAGAAGAAACAGACTTATTCACTTCTCAGATAAAAAAGCCTGGCCTTCTCTGGCAAGCATGAAGACAGATCTTCCTCCCAAGCAGGTTTTTGGCAAAGAGCTTCACAAGACTGTTCACTGCTCCAGTCCTTGTGCCGCCGCAGGCTGCTGAGCACTACAGGGCGGCACGGGGGGAGCTCACAGGGCCCCAGCAGGAATGAACTGGGCCCCTTGGATCACAGCTAGTGACACAGGGCTGGGCCAGCTTCTATCTGTCCTGCATGTCAGGACTGCTAAGGAGCTGGCTCTGTCCTGAAAATGTTCAGGATTTTATTAGATTGTGGCTTTTAGGTTTTTTCTTACTCTTTATTTTTCTCATTAATGCTTTTAAAGGTTTTGCTCTTCAATTTCAAGAGATTATGCTTAAGCTAAATCCTCAGAAAGTCATACTGGATATTAGCTAAAACGAAAGGTGACCAAAAATGCCAAAATTAACAAAGATACAAGATGAAAGCAGAAAGCAAAGAGGAGGGGAACATCACTGATTCCTTACATACGACACACATCCCAAACCAGAGAAGCATGGAGACATTCTGGTTATCCACAGCTCTGCTGGTTTCCCAAGGGCTCTATCAAGCTGGTCACAGGGGCACTTCCAGGGATGGACATTGCCAAGACTGACATCTGACAGCAGCTCCTAGAGTGCCTTTTATTAAGTATCAGCTGCCACCAACTGACTGCTTTGCTACTAACCTTTGCTTTAAAAAAAAAAAAAAAAAAAAAAAAAAAAAAAAAAAAAAAAAAAAAAAAAAAAAAACAATAGAAGAACCTACACATAAACTTCTACCACTGTTAGGTAACTACATAAAAAGTTTGGCACAAAGCCCAGCTCCAGAAAATGAGAGATCACATTTCCGACCTGAACTGACCTCTGCAGAGCAGCGTTTCACCTTCCCACAGAAGGTACCTCCTCTGGGCGAGTTCTGGTCTGCCTCTGGCACAAGTATAGTATAGTATAGAAGTATAGTAAAAACACCCGCGTGGGTTAACAGGCCACGCAGGGTCGTTTCAAGTGTCGGGATCGAAAGTCCTCGCGTGACACCTGGTGGGCGCTCCCGGGAAAGCATCAGGCTCCTTCCTGAAATACTCGGCGGTCAGGAGAGGTGGTTACAAAACAGGAGCAGGAAGTCTAACACGAGCAACATGGAAAACAATGTAAGACTTAAAGGACTGTTCACGTGTGAGAAAAAATATTTACAAAAGCCGCATCAGAGGGAAGAATGTGTTCTCCTTTAAAGTGTACTCGGATATGATAACTTTTTGTGGCAGGAGCTGTAAATGCATCATGTGTTGGCTGCTGGGGGATGTATTTTGTAATATTTGGGGAACTTTCGACACACACCTTGCACAGTAACAGAAACGGTAACAAAACATCCGCTCGGAGGAGAGCTCATGGTCTGTTCCTTGCAACGCGTGTTCTCTGGCCAGGGATTTCCCCACACGCCGGATGCCCCACGGCAGCATCTGCGGCAGCGCGGCACTGCAGGCGTGCTTAAGAAACAAAATTCCAATTCAAGAATTCCAACTTAAGGAAAAAAAAAATCCGAGTTCTACCGTATCAGAACATATATTCCAATATCAGAGCACACATGCTGATACATACGACTGCAACGAGGGCTGTGCAAGAAGGAATCAGGCTGCTTACTGCTGAACTTGCTCCATGCTGCAATCGTTTACACACAGCTGCTTTTCATTCACTGCCTTCTGTTTGATAAAAACAGAGCAGACAGGGCTCCTGACCCCATGTTATTCAACCAAAGGATTTAGGGTGCTTGCATGGCTCATTAAGCTCTGCTTAAATTATCCAATTTTTCAAAAATTGAAGGTTTTGAAAGAGGATAAGCAATAAAGTAGTACAGATCCCATGTAAAGTGATACTCCAAGCAAGTAGAACTTTAAATGTCTTTTCACAATTATAGGCATGCATTAGAATTACCTTTAGATATTTTAATACCTTGTTTAAACCTGTAATTAAAGACAATCTTGGAAGCCATCAACCTGCAAGTGACTCTATCTCAGAAAAATACTGTTGTTACTGAAAGAAGTTTTAATTCTATAAAGAATTCACACACAGGGAATGCACAGACTATTTATAAGGAAATCAATTTAAGTTGTGTTATTTTATGGTATTATTAAAACCTGCTTTTTAGCCTTATAAATAATGGCAATAACAAAACCTCAATAACAGCACCATCCACAATTAAGGTTATTAAGGTTTGCCTTAGTCTTTCAGGGAGACTCTTGCTGATGCCCAGAGAGTCCCGCAATACTGCACACACAACTGAACCACAAAGCGACGGTGTATAGAGAGAGGGAGTCTTCACCACAAAACCACCTGCTGGAGAGACTGGACCTGGCAGCTGGGAAGGCAAACTGAGAGTGGAAGTCACGTGGGGTTGATGAAAAATCATAGTGGCTCAAAATGAACCATCAAAATTTATCAAAATTTTTGATCTCTATAACTCTCTTTACCAATAAAGTGACAGAAATGCCCAGCCCCTCACCTTTACAGGTGCATTATGTGATGAGTATTCAAAAAAACAAGAGTCCCTATGATAGCAATGAGTATTGCAGAAAATCCTTGTAAAAAGAAGTGTCTGCATAGCAGAGTATAAATAATAGGCTGTAAATATAACAAGGAGTACTGGTGTCAAGGAGGAGTAAAAAGAGCAGAGTAAGTGGGACAGCCTTCATTCAGGCACTGAGGCATGAGGTCTACGGAGAAAAAAACAGTACTTTCAATGGCTATTCTAAGAGATAAACTGGAGGTTGTATATTCTAAAGACTGTGTACTCTATCTTTGCTCTGTCTGAAAGTTTAGCAGGCACTTTCACTTTACTGGCACTTTTACTTTATTTTAATACCTTTTGCTCTGTGCCATATTTACCTTTCTAATTAACCATTACATCACTCTCTGAATTTGTATCTCAAGATGTGGCAATTTAATGATTTCTTTTTTTCTCAAGAAATGTACTTATTTTCCAGTTTTTATCCTCTCATATATGTTAAATACACACGTCAGGAAATTTGAACTTCACCTTTTAATTTCCTTTCACCTCCCTAGCTTCCTTTATTGCACTTCTGGGAAGGATAAATTCCATATCCGTTTTGCCAGGAAAGTCTGAAGCTTCAGCATGCAGCTAAAGCAGATGGGAAGTAGCAATACTGTCCGGGTTAAGGCTTTTGGCTCAGGGTGGCTGAATTTACGTGTCATGGCTGAGCTCATGTCAGACTTAAACATATCACACTTACTGGTTACTTAACTCACTGGTGAGGCACAGGAAGGGAAGCAAAAGGTATGTGACTTACACTGCATGTAAATGCTAGTGTTTGTTCACCCTGAGGAAATAAAATCAGTGTGACTTGTGATTATGCTTTTAGATAATAATGCCATTACTGTAACTTAGTTTGGAATTCCTTCTCGACACTGTATTAAGAATAATCTAGCAAAAGTTTTGGAATGTAAACTGCATACATAATTTGAATTTTCTAGACAAAATTATTTTGCTTAGGTCTGTTCTTAAGAAAATGCCCGGCTTTATCTCACAGGGCAGCAGTGCTAACGTTGCTTGACCTCAGTCTTCCACTAGAGGGATTATTCCTCCAGCTCTGCATAGCCAGTCCCCGCTTAGATCTCGTACCAGGGTATTTCTAACAGTTTCTTACCTGTAACATAAAAGTTATCACAGTTTAGAAGCCCTACAGATCTATTGATTGATCTTGAAAAGCCTCTTGCAGGGCAAACCCAGAAAAATACAGTAAAAAATAAATGCACTAATGCAAACAAAACACCCAGACAGCAAACCATATAAAGTACATCATTATATCTGCTTCCTACTTTCTTTCTTCATATACTGTTGAAATTAGACAACCTTGCAAACATTAACTCCCAAGTGCAATGCCCATTACCGATAGTGTCACTCAAAGCACTGCAAAGGGATGGTGACTGGATGTTCCTGTTGTGTTTAAGTACAGAAAGAAAAGTAACTGAAACACCACTGTTTTTCACTGGCGCTTATACAGTTTTAGTACCTTCATCTATCAACTGTCTTTATCTGTTTATTCCAATTAATGTAGCTAAAAATGCCTTCCTGCCATCTCTGAGCTATTTGCCATAGGTATATATCACATTTTCACTTACCCACCTACAACTCTTTAAATTACAGAATGGTTGAGGTTGGAAGGGACCTCCAGAGATCACCCGGTCCAACCCCCTGCTCCAGCAGGGACACCCAGAGCACGGGGCACAGGGCGGCAGCCAGGCGGGTTGGGAAGATCTCCAGAGAAGGAGCCTGCACAGCCTCTCTGGGCAGCCTGTGCCAGGCTCTGTCACCTCACAGGAAGGAAGTTCTTCCTTGCATGGCGACAGAACTTCTTGCATTTTGATTTATACTCATTACCCCTTGTCCTGTCACTGGCCACCACCGAGAAGAGTTTGGCCCCGAATCTCAGCATTTACACTCACTGACGTTTGTTTTCAGTCCTTCCAGCGTTCAGACGCTTTAGCCCTGTGCCCACACTGCCCGTGCGCCAGGGGCGCCTCCTGCCGGGTACGGCTGTGCACAGCACGGCGGGCTGCAGCACAGCGCCCGCACCGGCCACGCGGCGGGCGGACCCGGCCGGCTAAACCCAACCGCGTGAGCTCCGCGGCCGCCGGCAGCGCGCGCAACG
>VZSV01000135.1:2146083-2173682 GCA_013398735.1 Nothocercus julius
GAGCGGGGAGCCGGGGCCGGGCTGCCGCCGGCCGTCCCGCCCGCCGGGCCCAGGGAAGAGCGGAGCGGCTCTTCCGGCGCCTGCCGGGCGCTGCAGCCTTGCCCGAAAATAAATGTCAGTTACAATGAATGACAAAACGCGTTCGTGCACGAGGTGGTTGTAAGCGCTGCCCGACTCGAACGCGATTAGCTCGTGTCCTTGCGTTGCTTTCTGTTAAGAATCAATACTGTGAAAAGCGATCTTCCCCAGAGATCCGTTTTCCTCTTGCTTTCTTGACCTGCAAAGACGCTGCTGCAGGGCCTTAGAAACACGCTGCCCTGGGGCCCGTAGGCTGCAAAGCTAAGGCTTGCTGAGGTACACGTCGACCTGCTGCAATGTTTTACGCTGATAAGCTTAAGCTATAAAAGATTGGTATACCAAGAGTGAGTGCTTATTTAAAAAATATATATATTTTTTTGATTAATATGATTCATTTACATGTGTGTGTAAAATGACAAATTGATTCTTAAGTAGAAACATTACAGGCTTTTTGATTTTTTTTTTTTTCTTCCAGTTAAATGAGTCACTTGTTTATATTTAATTCCTTTCTACTTGATTTCTGCAGTATGGACCAGCTCCAGGAGGACCAGCATTCCCAGGACAAGCTCAGGATCCCATGTATGCTTGCTTTAGTGCAGTGGCTGGGCCGGTAAGCTTTGTAAATGTTCTTCACTTATGTTGGGGAATGATTTCTACCTTAGCTTTGGGGGAAAGGACTGTCCAATGTCAGTAGTTGGGGAGAAATCTTTAAAAAAAAAATGAAAGAATAAAAAGTAGATTTGTTTTACTTAGTCCTTCTACTAAAGTGCACGCTTCTCTGTAAAAGATTTAGTTAGCATTACTAGCAAGCTATGTACTTACTATACAGGAACTGTATATTTGCATTTTGGATCAGTCCTTGGTTAGGGAATGCTGTCAGCTTTAGGAAAAAGAAGCCAGAAGCCTTCTGGAAACATCAGGTGTGGAGATGACCTTGCTGTGAACAGGAAAGATTAGTAAGAAAGGCCTCCTTATGTGATGAAGTGTTATAATAAACTCACAGACAGAAAAGCAGTCGTCAGTGATGCCAATATCTGTGTTTGCTTGTTGTGTAGTGTGGTTATTCTTTCAGGGAAGAGGGCATGTGCAGCTTTTGTTTTAGACTTTTTTTTTTTTTTTTTTTCTCCCCTCTGTTTGTCACTATATTTTAAGTTTCTGTCTTGTAATTTTGTGCCATGTATTGCTTCAGTATGATTATGCATGTTTCTAGGAATAAGTATTTCTTGAAGTGCATTACAAAGCTTCTGAGTAAATAGATTGGCTTTATTGAGCTAGAGGTTCTGTCTGTGCCAGCAGCACACATTATTTATTGCACACTTCTAGGAAGTATCCAAATCTAAAACTGTGCTTCGGGACCTGGTATCTGCACATACACATAACCACAACATAAAGGTTTAAATCCAACAGACATAGCTGAGGTTTAAATTACCAGTTTAGAAAGACTGCATTTATGTTATGCTTTCTGTTCTATCCATTACTCTTTTGAATTAATTTGAATTATACAGATATATAACCATCTTTGAATAAGGTTAAGTTATACCTGAACTCTCTGTGAATGGAAGCTCATATTGTGGGTGTGAGGAGTGTGACCCAGACTTTGAACTCCGCCTTTGGCAGCTTGTTCCTTCCATGACTTGGCAATTGTTTTCACTGACACAGAGAGGTGCTTTGCAAGGGAATTGTTGCAAAATTGCATATATATGTATATATATATACACACACGTATATACATATGCTCTCTCTATATATATGTATGTATATATATTGCATATATATACATATATATCTTTTTCCTCTTTTCCATTCAAAATTCTTTATTTTCTGTTTACATGTCTCTGGATAGCAACTTACGATTCCCACACAACCCTTTCTAAAATTTGTTGATCATACCTGCTTCCCAAGGCAGAGTTATGTGTTAATGATCTGTGTTGCAGGTTTCTTGCTGTAGCATGAGATCCTAAACCTTTAATCTAAAGTGAAACTATTAACTTGATAAAGGTACTTTGAGCAGAGCTGAATTTCTGTAGTAGTTTTATGCCCTGGTTTTTGTGCACTTCACTTTCCAATAGATGCTACTTTTTTTTTTTTTTTAATACAATTTAAAAAATTAAGTTTAGAATAAACATGCTGCCAATCATGATTGTTTCTGAGTGCATAGGATTGCATAAAGTTGCTAGATGTGAAAGAAAGCTAATACATGTTGCAACCTATCAGCTAAGGAAACACTATTAGAGGTAAAGGTTATAAAGAAGCAGTTTCAGTTGTGTATCAGAGACAGCCAATCAGTTCTGTTTTGTAAGGATAACAGGTTTAATGCCACTGAAGAGGGAGTGGGTAGGGGAATAAACAAACTGGAAGAGGGGACTAAACTAGCTAATATGCCTTTGTTTTCAAAAGGATGGACAAATAGATGCTGATGAGCTACAGAGATGTCTGACTCAGTCAGGGATTGCAGGAACATACAAACGTAAGTCAAAAAACAACCCTCAAGAATGCTTATTCTTATTACTATAATTACTATTGTCTACTAGGAAATCTCTGTAGCTGTTTTTTCTGCAAAGTGTTTTTTGGAAAAACGGTTTTTGTAAAGTGTGTTTGTGTGTGTTTTTTGTTTGTTTTGTGAAAGGGCTTTCTTGACATGTGGACTACTCAAATGTAAAATGTGCATTTAGAACTTCTCTACCTGGTCAGCTGCCCATTGCTGATCTGGGTTGCTGGAGTAGTAGTTTGTTTTGTAATAGGCAGTTCTTCATAGAGTTTCTGCAAGTAAAAGTAGTTTGCTCAAGTCATATCTATGGTGAAACAAAAATAACCAGTTTCAATTGAAACCCCAAACCTTCATAGATTAAGTTAAGAGCACTTTAATTTTATTTAAAATTTCAGATTGTGTGTTGTTGGTACTTTTGACAAGTCATGATTAGAAGCTTTTACTTGGATCAAAACATGGTATGGCTGTATACAGTTGAAGCAAGTATTTAGTATATTATATAAAATGTTATAAGTTTTTATATAATTAAAATCAAAAATGAGTCATTTTTTAATACTGCTGTCATTTTTCATTTTTCTAATTCAAATAGCTTTCAACCTGGAGACTTGCAGACTCATGATCTCAATGCTGGATGTATCCTTTATTATGAAATGTAAACATTTTTACATTACATGAACAAAGATAAGAGTGTTCTGTTTGAAAGTAGGGAAATGCTTTGTAATTCCCATTCAGATCATAGATCATATGTATTATTATCAGGTGAATGTGAGCGACAAATTCCTTTCTTACTCTTTTTAGAGGATGAAATAATAATAATGACCTTTTATAATACGTGATGAGTCTCTGAGTCTTAGGGACTGTTTCTCCATTGAATGTGTAAAGATTCAGCTCTGGCAGCTCAGAACTGAAGTTTGTGTGAATCACTCATTGTGCTTTTAAAATAGGCCACCACTGTAGATGTCCTAATGAATGTAAGTATCTATGCACAGGCTGTGTGTAACCCAGGGCCTCCTAAACTCTGTTCCTTGCCTGAATTGGGCACAGGGTCCTCAGGAGGCAGTCAGTAGTGGGGCCTGTGGAAGGCTTAGGTACCTAGTGTGAGCTTAGAAGCTTGGAAGACTTCTAGTTAAAATTTATATTGTAATGTTCAAATGGTTTTCTGTTTTAAAAGAAATGAAGCTGCAAGGGCTGTGAGCAACCAGCTTAGAATAACAGAAAAATACTAAGAATATTATCAGTTATTAGGCACCAATTTTGTTATCAATAACATATATGTATATAAAGTAAACTTCACTACAGTGAGTGAAGAGAGGATAGCTAGCTAAGTTCCATTCATAAGGAGCAAATAGCTTTATAATGTTTCACTGAGGGAAAAAGTGGAGAGAGTGATTTCTGTGGCCTTTGATCAGAAGTATTGTCTATCTGTGCTGTGGGATGCTGTTTCATGTGAGAAGAAATAATAACAATAAAATAGATAATAGCCCCAGGTTATCTTTTGTTTTCCAGACTTCAAGAGTTCTGAACCATACATGATAAAAACACTAATTTCCATTAAACAGAGGTGTCTTTGATTTCATTTTGGACACTAAGCAACTTTTTCTTAGCTTTGGAATCAGAAAGATCAGTCTGGCTCAATGGGATTTAGTGAGTTCAAAGAACTCTGGGCAGCGATCAACAGCTGGATGCAGCACTTTGTGACTTTTGACAGAGACAGAAGTGGCACAGTGGATCGTCATGAACTAGAGAAAGCCTTGAAAAGTATGGGTAAGTTGTGAAATTTTCTTCGTTTGAACACTGATGCTGACTCTCAGCCCTTCCCAGCACCCAAGTCCTCCTGTAACTGTTGCATATTTCCAGTAAAAGCTGTTGCTAGATTGTGCCAACTTAGCTGCCACTTCAATGTGGGCTTTTTTTTTTTTCCTTTTCCAATAGGATTTCGATTGAGCCCGCTGGCAGTGACAACGATCGTAAGGCGATACAGCACCCATGGAAAGATTGCGTTCGATGATTACATGGCCTGCTGTGTAAAGCTCAGGGCTCTCACAGGTGTGTTGATTACGGCCTCTTTAGTGGTATTTCCATAATAGATTTTCTTGTAACAGAATCTGATTACTGAGGATTACTCAGCTTTCAGGTTCAGCTTTAACTCTATAAGTCACACAAAATAGGTCTCTTCCAATGAAGTCCACAGACAGAACTGCTGCAGTAACAGGACCTGATTATTTAAGTCCCCATTGAAAAAGACTTAAAATTAACATAGGATTTATTTCAGAGACTAGAAAAAAGTTTTCAAAATTGAGACACAGTTTATTTACAAACAGTTTATTTACAGAACATAAAGGGTGAGAGGGACATTGTTAAGTGGTAAATAGGAAGATGTATGTGATAAATATGAAAATTAAGACCTGGAAATTAAGTCTTGGGATGAATTGCAGTCTTCTTTGTGAGGTGTCATCCAAGTGATCCTGTGTTAGGTCCTTGCCTCCTGTTTGCTCTGCCCTAATTCTAACTTTTGTTTCTCACTGGAACACTGAACCTTTTGTTTTACTTTGGGATGAAATTCAGGAAGGTGAGAAATTAGCATGAAATGGTTTGTAATTGCGAGGAGTAACAGAAACTATGGGCTAGTCTTCTGATTTTACGAAAGATAACTTGCAGTAGGGGTATGTCTTAAATGGAAGTACAGTACACTTAAAGTAGAAGAGGAAAAGATTAAGTGTAATTCATCTTACTGATTTCTGTTTTTGTTTTTAAATGCATTTTTGCAGAATGTTTTAAAATGAGGGATGCATCTCAGCAAGGCTTCGTGAACTTCCAGTATGATGATGTAAGTAAACTTTAAGGAATCTGATTTAAACTTTCAGGGCAAAACTGAAGAAAAAAATAAAAACTAAAACTGAAGAAAGGCAGTAATGATTTCACTTATGTTTGTATTCCCTGCTGTTGCCGTCCTACCTGGGAGCCTGAGGACCCTGCTTTTTATTTCAGTCATCTTTTCTTCTGGAGTTGAGCTGGGTAGAAGAATTGGAGACAGATATTCCCACGGACAACTTTTACATGTTTTGCAGAGGTTTATTTAAATTTCACTGTGCATTTTGCCCAGGCTTTAAGAACATCTAGGGAGCTGCTCTTCAGACTCAGCTTCTCCTGCGCCCTCAGCCGTGCACACACCCGTGCACACACAGACACACACTTCTCCTAAGTGGGACTTTGGTGGGGAGAGAGGGGAATCCTAATCCATCAGGTGCAGAGGGCTTGGCTTCCTGACTGCACCTGAATGAGAAAAGGAGAACAGTAAGATCAAGTCATGCCTGGGTTTATTTGTCCTTATAAAGGAAGTGCTTTGTTTTAAGTTAACTATTAGCTAATTTTCCTATTTGTCTTTAATGCTTAGTTCCTTATGGACTGAACATCATCATAAGAAGAGTGGTGACAACAAGTATTTTAGGAGGAAAAAGAAGAAACTTATTTTGTACCATACATCTAATTTTGTTTGTTTGCTTTTTCAGTTCATACAGTGTGTAATGGGCATCTAAGACAAAAGAAGCTTCAGAAGAAGCCGTGGATGATCATGATTACCATTCCAGTTTGTCTTATGCTTTGCCAAAAGTTACCATGATTGTGTATCTTAACTGTAACTTGCTAATTTTATAAATGTACTGAACAATGTGCTTGCCTTTATTAACTTCAGTAATGAATATAAACTAATAATGTACTGTCAGCTTTAACTTTCAACCTCTGATTATTAAAGATTTTTATTTTACACAAACTTGCAAGTCTTTGTGTATAACTGAAATTATGTAGACAGTAAATTTTTCTGTGATGCATTTACTTCTAACGTTGTGTGATTCACCAAAACCGGTTCCTGGAGTGTAATTTAGCTTGTTTCTGACCTAGGCAGTGTCATGTGGAGGATGATACATATTCTTTTGTCTTTGACAGTATAAGGCAAATGTACAAAAACAGTTACCTTTTGCAATCATTTTTGTTTTGTAGTAGATCACAGTAAAACTGTGACCTACTAGATCACATAATTAGATTAAAATTGCTTGTTTTGACAGGTAGGCACTTTGGGGATTAAGTTAGTGGCAGCAAGCACTAAGTGTAAACAGACCTTATTGAAACTTCTTTTAACTGCCTTTAAGGCAGGGATGTATAAAAGCATAGCACAGAACAAGCATGTTGTTTACAGTGCTTTTAATCCAGAAAATCATCAATCTCCTTGTGTCTGTACATAAAACACTTGTAGATGCTTTAAAAATTACTCACTCATAGTTTGAATAGATAGAAGTCCCATTTAACTAGGAACCTTGAATTTGAATCTGTCAAAGTACAGTTACATGTAAATTAGTATTTTCTTTATCTGTTTAACGAGTATTTTTCCTGCCTTTCTACAATGACCAAAATCCACTTTGATTAAACTCTTGTCCCCCTATTTCAGATCACAGCATGTAATTAACCTCCTCAGCCCCTTACATAAGGGCAGCTACAGCGTAGCAACTCTTTGATCTCAGATTTTCCAGGAGAGGAAAAAAAATTAATTTATATAAGAATATAAGCAGGCAAGTATTATTTTCTTTGCAAGGGAAGAATGACAGAGGGAGCAACATCGATGTTGCACGTTTTTTTTTCTCTAATGAAATAGTTCCTTGACTTTCGGTTAATTCTCATCACTTCTGCCTGCCCCAGAAGAATGGGTGTGTTTGTTTGTTTGTTTTGCTAGATTCATGCTGCTACAAGAGTTATATGTTTATCAAGGTGCTTTAGGGCATCTTTGGCAGAGGCCCACTGCTGAGTAGGAGCCTCCAGCTTTGGAAATGAAAGTAAAAAGGGGGCGTTTGTGAAAGCCAGAAGTAACTGTCACTAGACCAACCCTGGAAATAATCCTCAGAGCAGAAGGCTTGCGGGAAGAGGTGGTTTTAAACCCTTGTCACCTCAGAATAGTTAGGAATTGTGATGTGTAGTTTCTAGGCTATAAATACACACTGAGATAGTGTAAAGAAGTAAAGGGTGCTTACTTCCGAGAACCAAAATCCCTTGTCTAATGCTTTTAGTTTCATTTCAGAAGCTACTTCCTCCAACTACAAAAAATGACTTTTCAAGGCATGGACAGGGTTGTACTCCACATTCTGCCTGCTGTATACTGTTTTGTTGCATGCAAGTTGGAAAACAGACATTGAATGTTCTTAAGAGTGATTCTAATATAACTGAAATCTAGATGCAGAGATTTGACTGAAGTAGACAGCAGTTCTGCTGTAGTTCAAAACTTTTATAGCTGAAAAACTAAGAAGTGCAGGAAAAGGCCATTCTTTCTGTAGGATTTTGATGAGACAGTTTTGCACAAATGCAGGATTCGGTATCCTCACATCTTAAACATGAGACTCTTTACCAAAACTAATTACCCGCACAACTTTCATCTCATACTTCATTATGTTTCTAAACTACTGATGACTATACAAAGGAAAACATAATATGATAGCAAAACATAACATAACATTCTTGTGAGGTAACTTACCCGACAGTCTGAGAGCCCCTAGAAATTCCACAGTGGAGAGGTACAAAGTTACACTCTACAGCATGAGGCATACTGGTAAAATAGTATGAGGGAGTAAAATTGTGCCTCAAAGTAAAAGCGCAGCTTGAAAACTGTGTTTAGCTCATCTTGGAATTTAAAATTACCCAGTTTATTAGAATGGAGTTACTCAGTTTATTAAAACAGAGTTATTGTGGAAGCAGACAAGTATAACACTTTGTTTCCCAGAACACCAAGTAGCTGAGGATTTTGCAGGACAATCACTATTTGTCCTTTTTTTTTATATTTGCTTTTTAAGTGAGGGGATATAACTAATGTCTACAGCACTGAAAGAAGAGTAGAATAGTGCTGAGGACTGGTGACAAACACTCATCCCCAAGCACAGTTATAGTGAGGACTAACTAGTGGGCTGCAAAAGGCTGCAAGAACAACTACAGTATGGCCCAACCTCCCCCCCACACCTTCCATGAATCCTCTTGGAAACACTAAACAGTCCTATAAAACAAAAGCCTCCAAAACAAGGAACGAATTTTAGTTAACCAAAGGAAGAGTTGCCTTTTGTTACCCGTATGTATTTCAAAAATCATGGGATTCCTGGGGACTGATAGACTAGATCATTTTTCTTATTTATATGAACAGAGGTAATGAATATGATTACCACTGATTTGACTTTAAGCTTATGCAATATGATAATATGACAAGAAAAAAAAAAAAAAACCTATGCAAAATCGACTTACCTAATTAAGAGTACACTCAGCAAGCAAGTTGAAGATACAAGCTAGTTGCTAGTTGCTTTAGAGAGACACAGTTATCTCTAACTGAAGACTAAGGAGTACCACCTTTCCAAAGACATATGGGTGATTGCTCTTGATTTCCATGCAATTTGGGGAGAGTTTTGCTGCTGCAGACTTAGTTCTATGTGATGCTAGGCTATGGTCTACAGGAATATATGTTTTGTTTCGTATTAAGAGGAAAAAGAATTCACGCACTTTTCTAGGTTGCTCTCAGATATGCGAACCTAAAGAACAATAATTTCATATTTATAACAGTGGAAACTTAAGCCAAAGTTCAAGGAGCTCATAGGACAATTTTCTGAATTCTTTTACTAGCCATTACAATTTTTCCCCACACATTCAATGTCACTTTTTAAAGAGAACTTTTAAAATAGAGTGTAGAATTGCTAAATGTAAAGAAAGACTTGCAAGAACAAAATACACATGAGTCTTTGTCATTGAAAGTCACTTTACTGATGTTACAATATGTTAGTAACATTGAAAACCACAGGCATTTGTATTAAATACTCTCATAGAAGTGGATACTGTGATGCTGTTGTTAAAAGTGAGCAGGAATTTGGAATCCCAAATTACAATGATTTTATAAAAAGCAACATTTTGTTTAGCTACATGAAAGCCAGATTCATTCACTTCAACAGCCCAATGCCTGTAATGTTTATGACAAAAATATTACACTCAAAGCTACAAAGTTGTAAATTGCAATGCTTCATTTTGGTGTTTGTCAAAAATCTTTTGTTTCTGTTATGTCACATAAGAGTTTTTAAAGGGTTTTAACTAGCAAAGCCAACAATATGCTGCAGATGGGTTGTTTTTGCTAACGTTAGCCCAGTCCCAGTGGTGAAACAAGATGCTCCGTACTTCCCTTCACTTTTTACCAACAAGGGCTAGCATCAGTGAGAAAACAGATCGCCTTTTCTTACAGCAATGCCCAAGAGCAACATCAGCACAAAATGAAACTGGCAGAGCCCATTGGCATTTACCACCCCAAAAGCTTTGCTGAAAGAACTGCTCATACTGTAAATAGTGGTTTTTCTCCAGCAGATTAAAAATTCTGTACTGCTTTGCTATTCTGAAAAAAATATTTTGCATTTATGCAACAATAAAAATAAGTATCGTATTCTATATAAAACACTACATATTGTAATATATCTTTACCCTTAAGAAAAGAAATCAGGTTATATATTCACAGTTTGAATATGTTCTGGACTGTATTTCCAAGCATAAAATATGCAGATTCTCTACACAGGCAGTGAGCAGGAGTTCTTGTACTAATAATCAAAATAAATCAGCATTTACTGTTATACAGAGCCTTACAATATTGCATGATTAGCTGCTAGCACCACTCTACTTACAAGGTCAGTCAGGCCTATATACAGGAATTCTAATTTGGTTGTAAAAATAGACTCTCCATGCTAAAGTTAGAATATATAAGGTCTTAAGGCCTCAAGTTATTTTTTTTTTAACCAAAACTTTATTTTTTTTTAATCCGAGGAATACAGAAACAAACAGAAAAAAATAGCTTGTTGCTTTGAAATTTTATGCTTCAATAATTAAAAATAGTTTAAGACATCTTCTTCCTTTACAGAATGTGTTTCTGGCTGCTTTTCTCATCTTGTTTTTCCCCAATCTTCCTTATCTCATTCTGAGGAATATTGTAATTATGGCCTGCGTAGCAGAGATTTTCTGAACAGTGTAAAGTTGGATCAGCTAAAGCGATTGTGGACCTGGTGTAGAGGATCTGATCTGAGAGATTTACAACCACCAGACCTGGCTAGGTGAGCCCATTCTAAAGGCAGGTACAAAGTCTCTCAGTGTGAGCGACCAAACACTTCCCCATGCTCTGAGCTTATGTCACTGCTTGTTTTGATTCCTTGTCTCAGACACCATATTGATGTTGACCAGTACAGTGGTTGGTTTGTTTTTTTCCTAAATAGCTGAAGAAAATGCTTGTGGAATGAGAAGATATGACCTGCCGGCTGTGAGGACGACTTCCTTCCAAACCTTTACTTTATCTCAGCATCCATACTTGAGTCACCAAAAATATTCTTCATTAACTAAACTGGAAAATTTTCAGCTCAAAGGAGTTCTTCAGTGTAGACGGGCCAGCAGGTATTGCCTGATTTCTCAGCATACTGTGAGAGTCCCTTTTATATTGCAACTACATCTCCACAATCAGTTCAGTGTTTTCTTCTTCCCTGATCTATTAGCCTAACAGGTAGGTCTCCACAGGAACGCTTCTCCACCACGCGATCCTGGGACAATGAACTGCACATACACGTGCCACGTGGAAAAAGCCAGAAGAGAAGGCAAATCCCGTTCCGCGCAAGAGATGTCCCAGGCTCTGGAAGCCATGCAAATAGGGGGGCACCGGCAGTCAGGTGGACACCCTATTCCAGGCTCAAAACGTGGCTTTGGAGAGCAGAACGCCCAAGCTCTTGAAAGAGGAGCTACCGACCTCGCACTGTGGTTGCTAAGAGCGGCCTCAAAGAGAATGCTAGTGACACGAACACTGAAATAGCTCGGGGGAAAAACGGGTGATCCTGAGACTTGGAACAGGAGGAAAAGGAGGACACGGTACTACTCTTAGGTTAAGAGACTTGGTGATTAAAGAGACTCATCCTGTGAAAAAGGCAGAGGATGAGAAAGACACAGAACGAATGAGACACCAAATGCTGAACCACTCCAACTGCAAATGAGCCATGGGGCTCTAGTCTATCACTCTAGCAAGAGCAAGAAACACAGTCACAGTGCCGTAAACAGCACCGGAAAGACCTTATCAAGGACATCACGAGGAAAGGTTTCCACCTTTGCAGCGTCTTCTCAGTTGCTTGTCCAACAAACCCACACGGCTCCTGGCGGATGTAACTATCCTTCAAGGAAGTAATTCCCAGGGAGGAGGAGCGGGCAGGGAGATGGAAAGAAAAAGAAGATGAACTTGCCTGGTTTTAAGCTAGAGTTTGGTAAGTTTGTTTAAAACAGCAGGGTAGGGGGCTCAGTGACCAAGCAGGCCCTAAGAGCAAACCTGTCACCCTACCTGACCGCAGTCGCTCCGTTGTTCCACTTGACGTCCTATTGGCAAGGCCAAACACCATGTGTTCTCATAACCCGGCGGATGACTGACCGCACTGCGTACATCCATGAGACCAAGCAGTGAAATGACTGTGAATGTGGTGAGAAGCATACGCATACTTGTCAAAGCACACGCAGCTATCCCTGGCCCTGGGTTTGAAAACAGTCATTACATCGATGTTGACAGGACAATCCAGTTCATTTTAAATCAGCAATGGTGATTCAGACAAGCGGACTTGGGTACATATTAACTATTGCCAGTTTTTTTCCTTATTTTAATTCTGGCTATAACAACTGCTCATTTGATCGTTAGCACAATCAAAAGTATTCTATGAGTGCATCAACCTAGCAGGTTCAAGATTTCATAAATCAGGAACAAAACTCTGAAATCATTTAGACGTAGCTATCTTTAAAGACATATGTCACATCTCAAATCACATAATTGGCAAGTAGTGACTTATAAGTTCACAACTTATATAAAGATATGCTATATAGTAGTGAACAACCTCTTTAGAAACTAAAACTATTTATATTATAACAATAGTATAACAAATTTACATGTCAATTATCAATCACAACCATTTCTGGCATACTGCCTAAATATATTCATCAAGAGTTTACAGCATGGATTACTGAAGTTCTTAATAAATCCAGACTAAGCAGGTAAACTTTGCATTGTAAAATGATGGTATCACACTGCAGCATTATTATTTGAATATTATCTCTATTTTTTGTCTCCATCAGTTAAACTTACTAATTTTATTTTAAATTATACAAGATTCTCCTCCCACAAGCTGAAATATATAACAGTAACATAAGTATGTAAAGATCACCCTGTAAGCCGTACGCTAATAAGGACAACTACTTGTAATGTGTTGGAGCTGAACTGATGTCGTCCCCATTTAACAGGTATCTACAATATAGCTGGCACAGACTAGCTCATTTATTACTGTGGGAAAAGAAAATTCAAAGCCAGCAAACAAAAGTCTGAGTGGGAATGAGTCAGCATGACAGAAGTACCTCACTGACGACACAAGCACATCATTTTAGCCTGGATGAGGTATTATGCAGCAATATTAAAATATTGCTATTGCCAGTGTAACTGTAACTACTGTGGTTAAATAAAAAATATTTGCAATCTCAAGGGTTACTAATCTTGCAGGTGCCAAACACACTACATTTTGAAAGTAGAAACCACAGAATATACCCACGAAACAACTTTTCTCTCTGACTCGACTGACTCTAGAGGTTCACAGAGCCCTACAAGTGCATGTTTTGTGCAACAACTTAGTGTCTCCAAGTTACCAACACAATGCAAAATTCCCTGGAGCACAGTTTTGCAAAAGACAAAGTTTCATGATGTTCCCACTCTCTTGACCCCATCCAAGCCTATATTTACTTAATTTGAAGTTAGCGCTCACTAAATTTCCAGTCACTGCATCTCTCCAATGTGAAAGTGTCTGTTAAAATTAATATATGCACGTAACTGTATCAACAAAAGCTAGGGATGAATGCTACCAAAACAAGAGAGAAGCTGTAAGTACATAGTACATTGAAAATACCATCAGGAATGTGTTTTCAAAACAAGGAACTATGAACATGACACAAACAGCCAGTATGTTACACTCATCTCTGTCTGCCAAATCTTGCTCTTTCTTGACAAGGGGAAAGGGAAGGGGAAGAGTAAAAGATGGCGAGCATAGCCACAAAATAGCCACAAAAATTTAACAGGATTATTCATAATTACATACTAATTTGTGTTCAAACAAAGTATCATAAAAGGCACATGATAAACAGTCTGGTTACTGAGGATAAGACATCACTACAGAAGGAAAAAATAGCTTCCAGGCGGGAGACTAACACAGAGGCTGTCAGGTTAAATTTCTTAATTTTGGCGAACTGCTTGAGGGTCCAGTTCAAAGTCTAGTGAAATCAATAGAAGATGTATATTGACTTCAAGTGATTATGGCTCAGGCCCTAATTTCATGAACTATACACTGGCAACCATCCTTAATCCAGCTACCTACATTCAAATTAAATCTTTGCAAAAAAATATTCGTCAGTGCTGACAAGGTATTTACTCTTCACAGAAGTGCAGAATCTTTTCCTAAAGCAATACGAAGCGACAGGCTCCCTCCAGACGGCCTGTCTGCATATGCTCTCCTCACTCATTCGTATCTCCCGAAATACTTACCAGAACCTTGTGACTGTGAAGGAAATCATTTCAACTTCAAGGCCAATATTTCGTTATAATCTAGCACACAGTCTAATCATAAAATATAGTGCTTCTAAAAATCTTGCATACTTTACAGCTACTGACATCTTTAAAAATTTCTTAATTTAACCTTATATATATTCGACTTTCTTGAGAGATGTAAAAGTTAAAAAAAAAATATTAAAAGGCTGCAAGTGTTGGGTCCACTTACTAAAGGAAATACATGAAAGAGGTAGAAGACTCCAGAAACACCTTGGATGCTCCTGTTATAATAACATCTAATTGTTCATACGGCTATTGGACAAGGTATTCTACCACACCTTACAGACACAGAAGTTTTATTCTGTAATGTTACTACCTGAGGCTACAAATTGGTCGCTTTTGGAGAGATGGAGAGTTACAAACTGATCTAATATGGCCCATTTTTCTTGCTGAATGAAATTTTTCTATCAAAAGACCACATTTATTTTATGATATCCTTTAGAACTCTCAGGTATTAGAAATCTAAAACCAAAATATCATTCAGCCCTTAACAGATGGGCTGGCAGTCAGACAATCACCACCTGCCTAAGCACAAACCCAACATTTCCATGGTAAAGGCCATTTTGTCTCCACGATTTTTTTGCGGGGGCAGAGAGGGCTAAGCTAATTGGTACTCAGTTTAAGGCCCAAACAAATTGTAAAAGGGATTGCAGGGACAGGAAGCATAGTCTTCTAATATACAGTAAAGGAGATTCCAGTAACAAATACAAATTAAAAACAGTAACGAAACTTGCCCAGCATTTTTATTATCTAGTGCAGTGAAATCATTTTCCCTCCCATCAGCTACACCTTGCCATCTAAAGCAGTGTTTCAAATGCTTTATCAAACATATACAGTAAATCTCACCAAAAGGACTTGACATGACCACAGTCTGAAGTGACTGCTCAGAAGCATCCCCAGCCTTCCAGTCTGTACTCAACATTAGTTAAAAGACTCATTCTCTGTGGTCTGCAGAACTAGTCTCAGTTACAGCTGCATGAGGATACACTGGTCATCACAGAGAGTAACGTATTTTGGCTGGTTGCTTTGATGACGATCTAAGACACAGTGTCACTGCACTCTGATTTCTGCTTTCTACAATACAATTGAGATTGTCAGTTACTTAAAAGATAGCACAGATTTTGGTCAAACACCAGTTTCTGAGAGACACATTTTTACAGTATTGTATCTTCTGTATTTCCAAAGTTGTCTGCTCATAACATTAAAAAATTTGAAGTGCGATGATGTTAGTCATGACTATTTCTTTAGGCATTTGGCAAAATATACTTATGTGTAACAGCTATTTTTGACATTATCAAATGTTTACATATATACAATCTGTATACTGAGATTATAAACACGTAAAAAAAAAAAAAAAAAGATATAACCCTTGTTTGTTTGAAGTTTATGTAAAATATATGCCTTTCAAAGCTTGAGATCCTGTCACAAAAATCCTATATTTCTTACTCCTGCATGCTAATTTCTACTACAGTATGTTGTTTTTCCCTTACATGTGGAAAGTAAAGAACACAAGGTTCATGCATACAGCGAACATGTTTACATCGGCTGCGTTCTTCAGAGCACTCCTTCCCAATTCTGGTTTGCTCTAACGTGGAACTGCATTAAACCAAAGAAAAAACTCTGTTACTTGGGACTTGCGAATTGACTGCTGCTGTAATTCTATATAAGTGTATTTGTTATCATGCGGAAGAGCCATGTCACATCCAGTCTAATTATCCCCTTATCATTTTGGTTGTTCTTTACATGGAATTCATAAAATTCTAGTCAACAAAAAAGGACTGCCTTTTCCCTTCCCAACGAAAGGAGGTTGTCACCGCCATCACCGGCGCCTCTGTGGATCTTTCAAGTTGTCTGAAGAGCAGATGAATGTGCAACGACTCTGTGAGGCCAAGTTCCTACAAAACCTGTAGTAAACAGTTCTGGCGTCTCCCCAGGCAACTGGCGGAGCTAAATGGAAGTTTCCCAGAGCTGGAGATGAAAAAAAGCAACATAAACACATATCACCAAAGGGAAAAACAGGCTGTCACCTGGCCAGCGTTATGAGCTTGGCTGGGGGACTGTGTCTGCTTTGCCCAGCTCACAAACGACAGGCAGGCTGCTCTCGCCCCAGCCTCGCGTGGGCATCTCTTCAGAGACCCGAGTCAGCAGATTAATTGGGAATGAGGCTTGTTGACAGCCCAAAAAGTGAATTTCAGGAATTTTTGTGGTTACTCAAGTATCTGGTAGGGCCACATCGACTTGACACAAGGAAAGCAAAGGCTAACATTGCCATGCAGCTCCACCATGTTTTACTTAACTGCGAGTGACCTACTTGTAGATAATGCTGGAGGGTAACCAACTTTGAGAGCAACCATAGCAGACAAGTTCAAGCACAGCCACTCGCAGCAAGGCTCTGTGCCAGAGGCTCAGCCTGCAGCAACCTCCAGAGCTGGAGATATGAGGGATAAACTTATGGTACTTAAAGACTCCCTGCGTTACTCAAAAGACACTCATCTGTCATGCTTTCCTCTTGATAAACTACCAGCAAATCAAGTCAATGAGAAAGCACACACTTACCCTGGCACTTTGCCTGTTGACTTTCTTCTCCTCGTCAGGAAGTGGTGGCATTGGGTAAGGGTATTTTCTGCTGGAAGCAATAGATCCAGTGGATGAAGAAGGAGACTTTGCAGGAGAAAGTGTCCTGAGATGTTGAAACACACAAAATAAATGTGATGTCTTTGGGGTCTCGCACTGCAACAGCAACTGCCATTACTCTGAGGCTTGGTTCAGAACCAAGTGTTTACTAGAGTTTATCATTAGCTCAACATCGGGAGAGAGTAAAACTTTATAGATCTGTAGTCTAAAATTTCATGACTATAAATAATGGTATTTATAGCTTTCAGGAGCTCTGGAAGGAAAATTAAAATTTCCTACCTCTTATTAGAACTGTATTGCAAAATAAATGATTTCTTACGCTGCTTTACATAGTACTATAACTAATCACTATAAAATTAACAAATCAGATCTGCAATAGAATAAATAGAGAACTGAAAGATAGACATGGCATCATGAAGGCTAAGTAGAAATAGTAATAGTATAAACACAAGCTGAACAATGTCTTCTGCCAGTGGATGAATAAAGGGCAGTCATCAGTGTCTTTGTATATATCTTACACATCTCATATATTGATACAAACATAGCAAATAAATCTATTACTCTATAAAACATACTAATTTACACAAATGCATGCACTTAGAGGCCAAACTGTTAGTTGTGAAGTAACAAAGGCATATACAAAGTGCTAATAACAAATTATTAGACATGCAAGCATCATACAGTGCATATTGTTCCAGCCAAAGAAAGAGTCTGATGAGAATATACAAAAATGGACTGATTAGTCAGTAGCAATCAGCATTTCTGTACAAGGTGAGTAGAGTAAGCAGTAGCAAGTAAATGTTTGTATCACATGAAAGGTATTCTTTTCATGTCAATAAGGCATCAGCACATTATTGACTAAAATTTTATACCCAAGAAAAACTTATGCTTCTGTTTTGAGATTCTGCACTTTTCCCACTTGAGAGGTTTCTATCAGGCTCTAAGTCTGGGCAGTACAAAAGGAAATAAGGCTTCAGAATAGAGAACTTAGGCTACCTAGGAAGTCTTGTTCTGTTTTGCAGACCAAGGGCATGTTCAAGAGAGGCCTTGCCCTGGCGTGGGCACCCCACCCAGGCACCCTCTGAGCACCTAAAATCTCTGGCTTTTAAAATGTCCCCAGGGAAGCAGTTTACACTCAGGTTCTAAGGCACGTCTTCAAAAACTTCAAAACACAGCAAGGGGCACAGGGTGAACTCCAACGACGAGCACCGTTAACAGCATCCCTGGTACCAAGGGCCAAGAGGAGCCCCTGGCAGCAGTGCCCACCCCACGGCAGCAGCTGTGGGATCCCACACTTCAGCACAGGGACCGACAGGTGAGGGGCCCCTTTGTGCCTGGGATTTTCTATGTCTATTAATTAAACTACTGTTTGCTACACACAGGAGTCTTTTCATCTGCACCCACATTTGGACAGATAAGGATTGCTAACACTCTGACTATTACTAGATCCAGAATTAAAAACATCAGAGGATAGGAAGAAGTGGGGAAGAGGGCAGGATTTACAGATTATCATAATCTAATCACTTATTAATTTTGCCTAACAGCTCTAGTAGAATTTAAGATCTTCATATCTAAATATATAAAGAGGCACTTGAAAATTAAAGGAGGACGCTGAGGGTGTGAGACCCGGCAGGGTTGGCTCACCCGGCTGGGAAGCAGCGTGCAGGATGATGGCACTGGCCAGCCCTCGTGCCACATCCAGGTGCCACAACACCTCCCGTGCCCTCCCACCAGTTACTCTGAGCATTCCCAGACAAGCCCCAGGGAGAGGGGAAGCCATGGATGGACCCTCTACCTGTCCACCAGCTCTGGGGGCCCCAGGAATTGCATCCCCTGAGGATGGGGCATCTTGAGCACCTTCCCTGCACAGCAGGTAGCTGGGCAGGATCCTCACTGAGCCTGCAAGCAGGGAGTTTTGCATCAGAACCCCAAACCTACCCAGCACGATCTGGCCAGGACTTCTCACAAAAAAGCAGGAAATCAGAATTGGCTTCATTGCTCCAAGGAAGTCTGTGCAGCCATTGCACTTAAACGAATTTGGGGGCAGGTGTCTCACAAGAGATCTGCCATTAGCTAACCATAGGTAACTACTTCTCATCTAACTTAGGCGTCTAGAGCACAGACATCTGAGTGAAAGAGCCTCCAAATGAGCACCATCAGGAAGCACGACTAAACGGCTAGATTTGTATTGCTGAGTCTCCCATGGACTGTCCCTACAGCTTTGGGCTGTGGACAGTGGAGGCCTCCAAGATGACTAAGACCAAACATCTAACTTTTAGATCGCTAAGCTGGTGGTGAGAGAGAAGAATCCACTTTCTGACACAATCATGGAATTTTATCTAAAAGACTATATGGAATATTTTTAAAAGACTTGGAGGAAACAGAATAAATTATCACTACTGGCAGTGCTTTTAAGAACATCAGTTCAAAACCCATGCAAACCCACTCACGAAAGACTTTGAAGCCCAGATCCTCACCGTAGCTTGCCTGTATTTTGCACATGTAACACATTAGCACAGGGCTGTGAGACAGCCCTGCGTGGGCACAGCTACAGCAGGTCTGGGAACTGTATGCCCATGCTCCTTGAGCATGGTTCTTTTTATGCCCTAATCCTTTGGGAATGCAGTTGCACACTTAAAGAAATGACCATGCCCTCCCCTTAAAGGCCCTAGACACTTATTTCTGCTACACATTAATGCACTATTTTTGTGATCTTTAGTGCCAGCTACCGATACTGTTAAAACATATCACTACTCATGTGCATGTTCACAGAGCTTATAATACATCTTAAATGACAAGTATAGTTGGTTATTTTTTTTTAATCACCTTTTAGGTTCTGCCCTGCCATTGTGTATGTGCTGTGTATCCCAGATTTACATCTACTTTAAATGAGAGAGAGCCAGAAATGACCTTTCTCATTTACAGGATGGCAGAAGGACAGCATTCAGGGACACTTGCGGGTAATGCCAGGGACAAGGTAGGCAAAACTCTGCAGTTTGGGTTAGGGGTGGCTTCCATTTAGCTTTCACTGGGGTGTTAGTTCTCCTGATACCACATCCATTAGCTTCCCTGACAAATGTTGCTTCCATGTGAACCTAAATGAGAAAACAGAACTACAAACTGATTTGGAAACTGCATTTGGTCCTGTGCACGCTGTGACAACTTTGGAGATTTCGCTCTCCACCCCAAGTGCAGCCATGCACCTCTATGTGCTGAACAGCTTTCATTTCTGACCAGGAGGCAAGATCTCGCGGCTACGCTGGGGCGACCCTTCCCTTCCTGAAGCTGGAACTAGCAGGGTATCACAGGGCTTCAGAGCCAAATGCTCAGACGCTGTAGGCTGTTCCTGTGGGCATCTTTGCAGGTGGATGTCTGCTTACTCTGCCTTCTCTTGATTGAAACGGAGAGAACGCTGGCCCAAAAGGGACAGTGTTGAAACGACATTTGGTCATAAGGTTGAAAGCCCTGTGACCCCCTCAAATGACACTACAGTAAAACTGAAGGCAGGTCGCCCTGATAGATCCTACCTGTTCATGAACTATGTTTCATTCTGTTGTGTGAACTGAATTAATTTAATGAAACACATAAAATTACAGCTTTAGCAGAGCTTCCCAAGAGAAAAGACTTGCCTTGGCAGCTGCTTTCTTCAGCCGAGAGGCTTCACACCAACTATGGATCCTGCAACCAGACTTTGTGAGAAATGGCGACGAAGCTGCCCTTCCCCTTGAGTCTGGGTGTCACATCTTGCTATTCTGGATAACATTAGGGTGGCTCTGAATTGCCTATTGCCTTGGTGCTGAGTGACTTAAACTGATAGAACTTTCCAGTAATTGAAGTTCATTATAGCAACTGGAAAGTCAAAGGAGATCATTACAATTTTAAGAAGACTGCAAAATAATCTTGAGAAAAAGAACAGTGGGCGAGGATTTTTTTTCTTTTCCAAAGCAGTGTCCAACGCTGCCTCAGAGAAACAGGGGCACCATGGTCTGTCATGACTATGACCAGTCTGCTGGATGCTCACACAGAAACGCAACAAGGTAGAGAGGCCATTTGGTTGGGCAGCAGAACTAAATCTGGCCTAACGACCAACTGAGGAGGCAGGGAAGAAATCAAGGAAGAAGAAAGCAAGAGTACCAAAGCTCAGAAAAATATGAGAAATGGATAGTCTATCATCTCCTGCCCACCATGCGCCTTGCCAATGCCTTGGACAGCTATTCATCCGGGCATGTGCTCTGGATCTTCATCTAAAAAAATATTTTATTTGTAAACTATTTTTTACTTTATACATTGACACAGAATCTAGGTTACAGTAAATTTTTGCATTAGCAAGCTTAGGTAGCTCTGGGCACCTTCTAGACCTTCCAGTCTTTTTTTTTTTTTCTTTTCTATATTTATCTACAGAAATGCCACATTTGGGGATTCTGACAGTTGACTTCCTCACACCATCACTGTTCCCAAGTCTTTCAAAATTCAGTGAGGATGTCAAGTAATCCATAACTATATTTTGTAAGGTCAGTCTGTGCACTAGACACTCTAATAGGCAGTAACAAAAACACGCAGTAGAATCACACCAGCACAACTGCGAATTTCTGATAGCTAATGGTGAGATTCTAAAAGATATTCACTACTGGGAATCTGGCTGTGCTCTGGACTGCAGGGTTTTTATGCCTCCCCTGACCTTCCACATAGTAATATAAATTTAGGGCAAAACTGCAATTTGCCCTTGCCATGGACTGCGGGCAAATCAGCCTGCTTCTGCTGCAAATCCCTAACAGATTACTTTCCCCTTGCAATAAAAACCTAAATCAGGAGGTCTCCCACTTTGTTTTATTACTAGAGTTATGCAGCTACATCCTGGTGTCTATTCAGACTGTAAAATTAAAATCTCACCTACACTTTAAGCTGGAAAATGAGATTTTTCTTTACAGATCTTAGTTTCTTACATAAAGGAATCCCACAGGTGGGAGCTTTTTAGCACCAGAGACATCAGCTTTGATGATTATTATTAATAAAAAGTAATTATACAGAGGTACCCACTAGACTTGAATATTAGAAAAAATAGTAACAAGGATATTGTGCCAGGGAGGCAAGTTTTGGTTTACATAGATTTTTTTTTTTTAAGATGATGGGGAAAGTCTTTGGGATACCTAATGCCTGTATTTTTTGAAAAGCTGCATCCTTCCTAGGAATTGTTGGAAGTAGTTTTATCTTTTCTGATTGTATTTTAACTCCGCTACCTGCAACAACATCAGTCACCAATGAATTATGCTTAAAACTATAAAGAGACAAGCAAAATAGCAATGTGCCTCCCAGGTCTCTTTATAAGAATCAAAAAATCAAGGAGTAGCAACAAAAATGTAAGTCAGTCAGTTATCAGCTGTGACTGCTTTTTCTTGGGTTATGATTCCTAAAATTTAGCATCAAGCTGTGCATTTTTTTTTTCAGTCTGATTAAACAAGGTGTGGTTTGTTTTCTCCAGTCACCCCTCAGTCACGTTCCTGAAGCACTGCAGGGCTGTCTCGTTCATGAACCACTTCAAAGCCTCCAAAGCCACCATGTTATTTCCACAAAGACAGTTCCAAGGAATAGTGCTTTCCTGCCAAGGCCAGATCACCCCAAACGAGCACCTGAGTGCTGCGGGGAGGCTGCAGCAGCCAGAGTAACCTCTCATAAACCCACAATGACTCATCCCAGGAGAAACCTCCACCCTTTCTCTTCCCTAATATGCAGAACACTTCCCCACGGTTACCTCGCTAATGAGGACACACAGCTTTCTAAAATCATTTTAGTTCCTCTCTCAATTCTGAAGTTGAAGTTACTGCTGTAGGCAGTCATTAGTAAGCCTTTATACAGTAATATTTTTAACTTAGGTTTCATCTCTGTCCCTGGAAGTCCTTAAAACTGACCTGGACCAGTGTAGGCCTCCTCTATGAAGGAAAAAAATGCTCAGTTTATCTCAAATACAATCAGGAACGTGACTCAGCTAGTGGCACAGGGAAAACCATTGGGTGAGTACACCCCCATGAATTTAATCCACTTGCTAAATCAAGACATACTAATATTAAAAGATGAAAACCAAATTAAGAGTAGCCACAAAGGAATCTGGATCCCTTTACCTAATCCCATTAAAGAAACAGATTTTAAACTAGGGCTATCTTTATGTTTCATCAATGACTTTACTTATCACAGTCAGAGGGCTTCTGATATGAACATCCTGCAAGACTGCTCTGAAGCTAAGTTACAGTGCAGAACTATGATTGCACTCCCTGAACAACAAAGGCCCTACATATATTTTTAGGAAAAGGCTTAGTTTCTCTTGCTAATAAAAATGTACTTCCTTTGTAGTGCAAACTTGCCTAATTTCACCTTTCAGAGAATCTTGGTCCTTATCAGTCTTAATCTCCTAGTCTGAAGGACCCCATAAAGGCTTTACTCCACAGGGTTTTTATGATCCAAGTAATCCTTTAACTGCTCCATTAAACTAAGCAGCTTGAAGTCTCTTCTACCATTTTCAGGGCTATACACTTAAGCCCCTTCATTCTTCAGTGCGCTTCTTAAGCTGTGGCTAGCAGACAGGGCACAGTACCCTGGCGCTAAGGGTAGCAGTGGTAAAACTACAGAAGTCACAAGCATCATGCCCAAATACCACACTGAGACTTGGCTCGTGCTGACTGGCATGACTTGCATGGTTGTCCTTTAAATCCTGAATTGCTGCATCGAGGTTTTTTTGGTTCCTTGCTCAAGACTGAAATCAGAACTGGCAGGCTTACATTTACCTTATTTGCCCTATTTGCACTTTTGAAAACTTTCTGCATCAGTGATTTATGAATTCTTGAAAGCAAATACAAATGCTATAAAAAAATCCTTCTTTGACAGCTCCTCAAATGTTTTGGGACAAGGGTTCATAGTTCTAAAAATGACCAAATTCATAAGCTGCTGTTTAAGATCTTCCAGTGTTATATTGGAATAGAAAGTGTTTCATCAGCATCCTGTGATACAACCCCATCACGTTCTTTTCTGATGAACGTATTGGACATATACTGAATGGTATATACTTCTGTTCTTTATAGTCAATAGTCCAATATATACTTCTGTCCTTTTGGAGTATTACTGTGTCTCCTGGTGTCTCAAAATTCTTGTTTGGATTCTGTTTACTCCTTTTAACTATCCTTAACTGTCCTGGCTAATGATTTCTCTTCGTATTGATCTCTCTGTTGTTTCTACAGCGCATATTTTGGTTGCATATATGTTAAGTCAATTTACAACTTCTCTGATTTTATGTTGTGCATAACAAGCCGTCTTCCTTCCCTCCTATGCTAGGCTATTTTTTTCAACTGATGCAAACCTTTTTCTTAGCTGTCGTTTGTCTTTTGGGAATCTATTAAAATGCTCTCGGTTACTGTGATTCAGTACAACAGGGAACCAGCCTCATGCAGGTTTCTTCTCTTTACCTTAGAATGTATCAAATAGGCATTTTTTTCCCTTCACAAATACATTCAGGTGACATTTTTGGCAGAATCCTACACTCACTTGTAACAGATTCATTAGTGGTTAGATATACAGAACACAGAGTATACTCTCATATTTCTAATTTTCCAATTACAATTATATTAATTAACTCTGAAGGTAACGTACCACTACTGTTTATTCTTTTTTAAGTTTTAGTATGCATTATATAAGACAGTGGGTAGAGTAAATGTATTATGAAACTGCTTGCTACAGTAAATTACATTCTGTTTAAGTTACTACTTCATTAGTGATAAATATGTGTCATGCCCATAAAACACTACTTGGCATAAAATGATGAGAAAGCTACTACAAGCTATAGATGATGGTGGGAATGCATGCACTACAAACACCCTTTTTAATGACTTCATTAAAACATTCAGGAAAAGAACTATAAGTTGCACGTGAGGCCAAAAACAGACATCAAAATGCAGCAAAAGAAGAGGGGCCCTCTGCACCTAGAGTAACTTGTATTGATTTATACAAGATAGGAATCCCAAGATATTTGTATATGCTGGAACAGCTCTTAAAAATGATATAGAATTAATTTACAAAATACCTAAAGTATGGTCCTTCAGTGTTTTTATTCACATCTTCTACCCACTTAGCTACATTATATTCTCTTTTGAACCATGGGTTTAAATACCTGCAGAAAGCAATGGAAGGAACAGAGAAAGCAGAAGAACAAGAATAGAAAATCTGAGAACACACAGCACAAGCTTAGCAAGGATGTCTTCATCCCCAAAATGCAAGTGAATATGGCAAATAAATCAGTATGGATGTTGGGTGAGGACTAGGCAACGTGTACAACTGCATGAGAAAATCTGAACTACAAGATTCGCATGTTTGGTTACTCTGGAAATTAATTTAGTACTTTAAGGGTAAAATTCACTCCTATGCAGAGGGCCAGCATTAAGCTCATGGCCTGGAGTTCTCTCACGATCTCAAAATCAGGATAAAGGGGCACTTGAGCTCCAATCCTGCAGTTTGTTTGTTGAAGACACAGGTTTGCACCCATCTGGAATAAATTGCAAAGTACTAGCTTAGCGAGCGGAGACTTGGGCTTGGCCCTTTCTACAGGAATGAATTTCAGCCTTAGTATCTTTAAAAGCTTTAATCATTTGCTACTGCACTGGCAATTTTTACACTTAAATGCAAATAAACCCCCGACTTTTAAATGATCATTTCACAAGGAGCTTTCAAGGACATGGGCTGCAGAGTTCATCTCACATTTTGCAGAATCAGTCTTGATACCAATATCAGACCTTTTAGAAAAACCTGCATTACATACTCATACCAATTGCATGAAAGCTATGAAATAAAAATGGTGTTTAATTACCTGACAATAATATTACAAGGGAATAGTGGGAAAAAAAAGTAACTGGTTATTTTAGCCACAAACAAGTATAGTGAACAGTATTACAATTTTTCCTCCTTCCCCTTTACAGTGCTTAGATAAAAGGGCAATGTGAAAACAGCAGTCTGCCTCATCTGATTTAAGTTCCATTTTGGTTGCAGAAGAATGGCAACAGTTTAACAATTATTTGCATAGAGATTGAGGCACACTGAAATAGGATATAAATTTTAACCACAGGAAAATAAAAAGATAAGAAAGAAATTTCCTTTAAGAGTTATTTTTAGTATTATTGAACAAGTTCTCACCCCTCTTTCTTACAAAAGCAGCTCCAGTGACCTCACACATGGGAACAGGCCTTGCAAGGCACTGCTCAGATGAGTATAGGCCAGATTATGTTATTTACACCCCCGATCGTATTTCAAACCATGTTGAAGACAAGAGCTGCAGCGGTTTTTCAACTTCTTAGGCCTCCTTTTTGGCTCTGGAACGTCTTCTCCCCGCCCCGCGCAAGCACAGCCACAGCTCTCAGAAAGTATTTGCCCTCAGCCACAATTGCTTCTAAGTAGCTTCCTCAGCTTGCTTATTTATCAGGAATCAGGAGTGCTTAATGCTTTCCATCTTGGGTTCTTAGAAAATGGCAAAAGTTGTAGCACAGCAACAGTTGAATTGTGAATAAAGCAACAGGCTGACGCCAGTATCACCAGGAAATAGCCACCAGGTTTGGCTTTAACTGTAGCTATATTTTTTTTTTTTTTTTTTTTTTTGAGTGAGAAATTCTGCTTTAAAATAAAGCTGTCCTGACACGTAAGCCACTAGCCCACTGGCTTGATTTGGCTTGCAGCGCAACATGCAACGATGCAGAAGACCTGGGTTCAAGAGGACCCGTGCTCCTCAGGCTGCCACGAGGAGTTAGCTAGCGCTGCGTCAGCTGGAGCCCCTCCAAGCAGCCAAGGTGTTTGCCACAGTGAAACTATCGGACACTGAGGGAAGGGACTTTCCACGGGATAAAACGGCAGCCCAGCACGCAGGGGCAGGTGAGACTGACCTGTGATCCCGACTCCCTGCTTGGGGGTGTTGAGAACCCCCTGGGCTTATGCCTTGGGTCGGGATTTGGTGGGCGAGGGAAAGCCCAGGCTCAGATGCATGGGTTACCCTGCTGCAAAAACACAATATATAACAGAAAGTCTAAGCCAAAGATGTTTGTATCAGTTATAACAATGAGGAAGATAAATGCTTAGAGGAAAAGCAATGCAAATTAACAAAGACTTTTGTTTGGCAAAACACATGTTCCCTGGGACCTGTTTTAATACAAACTCCCATTTAAACTGTCAGCCTATTCAGAAAACCCTCGTTATCTTTCCTGGGTAATTCTAATAGATTTTAATAGAAAACAATTGTTTTATCAGGCCATTTCATCAACCGTGTTTTTGAAAACACTGCAGAGACACTTGGCCAGTTGGCATTCCTCCTGCAAGAACTAAACAGCCTGTGTTAGTAGAGAATTAGAATGTTGTTTTAAAACGTCTATAACCAACGTAAAACCTCCCAAAAGAACTTTAACGGTCTCTGTGGAGCTATGGCATTTAGCAGAGGCTTTATATCATGAATCTGTTAAGGACAAAGGGTCGCAAAAAAGCAGCGACCAGTGCATTTTTTAAGAACTGCCTAGTGCATTTGCAGTCCTCTGGTTAGCGCTGTTAGTGAGGGCTGCAGAGCTGGAAACCCATTCGGTGCTTAAGGTATTTTGCTTAAGCTGCATATGGCACAATCCTCTGTCTGGCGCATGGCTACATACAGAATGCCTTGTGCGTCGTACATGCAGTTACTGCTGACCCTTGCTACATCAGACATAACTATAGACAACCATATTGCTGCATATCTGC
>VZSV01000135.1:2174007-2188874 GCA_013398735.1 Nothocercus julius
ATGCCCAAGGTATTGAACAAATGGGTCTGATCTTCTAGTGGTTAATTTACACTCTCTCTGCTAGTAACAGTAACTTTCATCCATCTAGCAGTGTGCATCATCAGACTTCCAGGGTCACACAGGTGGCTTTCCAAATGTCAGCCACCATCTCAGAAAGGAACTTAAGGTTCTTCTGTATTCCTCAGAGAAGTTAAGAAGGTAATTTTGTCTGGGAAAAGGCCTCATATTCTGAGGATACCGTGGAAGCAATGCCAACTGCACTGGAGCTGCCCATACCCAGCGGTATCCTCAGACACATGGAACCTCAGTGCTGCCGGCAATGCTTTTTGTTTTCCTAAATAAATAAGAAGTGTTGGTCATGCATACATCATTCACCATCCATTTTCCCTTCTCAAAAGTTATCTTTCTAACCAGACTCATTGCGTGCCCTCAGCAATTTTCTCTGTTCCTCGCCACATGGGCACGGTGCGTGGTTCATCCGGCGAAGTCTTCTATCCGATGGGTGCCGGGAGCGCAGAGAACACTCTGTCCGGCCACACAGCGCAACCTGAGTCACCTCACAGGACTGGATGGGCAACCCCATCAGGAAGAAGGAGCATTTCCCTGCCCAGCCCGTATCTGCTGGGAACACACACACACACACACACACACACACACACACACACACACACACACACACACACACACACAGTGTTTCATCCCTTACGCAGTCTCTGCACAGCGCTCAGGAAGGAGCAGCAGCTGCTGCGGGGCTTGGACAGAGTAAAAAGCAGCAAGAAGGAAGAGAATTACTAGGTGGAAATTCTAGGATACCTCTAAAAAACGAACAAAAAAATTATATAGGGAAAAAGATATCTAACTCATACCTTTCTGCCTACTCAGTTCTATTTATTTAGTGTGCTGAAGTTCTCAGAGCTAATGCACAACACACCAGCAGAGCAGCACAGGAGGACAAAAGATGGCTAGTGCTCTTCTGCCTTACTGAGAAGATTATTCACTTCCCTACGCAGTTATGTTCACTCCAGGGTAAAAACATGGATCTGGTTTCATTCTCTAATTCAGCTCCAGTCTCTGACTCTGCTGAAGGACAGAATAATGAGAATGATGGTAACATTAACTCACCTTGATTATTTTTAATTCCTTTTTATTTTTTTTTTTCAGAAATACAACTAGGAAATGAAGTAAAGTACAGGCCACATTTCTGAAGAACTTGCAATGTCATTTGTACTTTTAGTGGTTTGGCCAAACCGACTAATTTTGCTTTTATCAAATTGTCTTTTGCAAGGGGAAAACAAAACCAACAGAGTGACATTCCAGTAAGAGCTTATCAGTGCTAAGACCAAGCGCACAGTGGCACTTGGCAGATAAGCTCCTCCAAGAAATCTGGAGCTAGTTTTTCTAGTTCTGTGTTGTCATTTTGACCATGTAACATTATGAGTACTGTGGATCAAGCTATTATTTCTGTGGTCTTCTCCAAGCCTACTTGCCTGAAGACTGTGCACTGCAGGTTTGCAGGAAAGTTCCAGAATGAACTCACAATTCCCAGACTGAAGAAAGAACGGCTCAGAGAGGGGTTAGTGTCATTAGCTTCCAGCAGGGTTGGTACCCAACTCACTTGCCCGTTGGGGGGGCGAGTTAGTATAAATGATACAGGGAACGGGCACATCCATTGCCATTACTGTCCAACGAAGGGTCATTTTGGAGTGGCCGAGGTGCTATAAGAGCAGGCCAGGGCTCGAGAAGCCTCGAAATGCTGTTTCCAGCCATTCATTCACCACTCATCCACATTGGAGGTGTAAGAACACAGTAAAGGCCGTTTCTCCATGGGGAGCACCACACACATGAGCTCTTCAGCAAATGTAACCACCAAATCAACGTGGAAAGCAACTGTAAATCACACTGCAAATGTATATGTAAAGCCGTGCGTATACAAGGCACTTTTTCAAATGAGCTCCTTTACTACCATGTTTAACTTTTTATTTTCTTCCTTTGGGACCACATACGTGGCCCACCTGCTTCAACACCGAGACTCAGGATGTGCTTGTGCTGAAGTCAGCCACCTTGTAAGGACTCTTACTGCACCCAGGGCTTTCTCAAGATTGGCTGTTTCGGGCCTGGTGGCATGGAATAACTAACTTAAGTGTCCTCTCAAAACAGACAGATCCCTCTCCTAAAACCTCCAGAGACAGAAATCTCTGACCTCCACAATTGCCTAATCCAAGGTGAGGACAAAGGTACTAAAAAAGTTATCACAAATTCACTATTGAACCAGGATACACTCAGCAATGGCAGTTTACTGTAGACAAAAGCCTGCAGTGATGGTATAGGTTGTCACCATCATTGGGAATTACTATGGGAATGCCTGTGAAGCAACCTACATAAAAAAGAAAATTGATAATTAATTTTTAAAGAATACAGAAAAAAAAGAAGTTGAAATGCATTAGCTATACCATTTACCAGCTTATCAGTCAGCAATCAGAATGGGCCACAGGGCAAATATGTAGTCATTCACTTTTCAATACTTTTTCAATACTTTTAATCTCAGTCTACAAAACATGAGCATGTAAACTATACTTTTTGGCTTTGCTGTTAGAAATTCAGACTTACTCAGTTGAATTAGACCGTGGCCTAAATCTTTTGCCTTTGACTTTCTTTCTGTTTCCTCCTATATTACCTGAAAAAGACCAAAGGGTAAAGACACACTGTATAACATCCTGAAAGTTACCTGCATTACATTCCAAACTCTATGTATTCTTTACATTCATAGCAACAGGGTCATATTATCAGCTTTAATCATTTAGAAATCGTCATTCCCCCTGGATTTATCTCAGCCACAGAATTTTTTGACACTTAGGTGACCTTTCGTTACCTTTTGCTTCAGCTGTGCAAACCAAAAACGTAATTTCAGCTATCATTTGAGAAAAACACCACTTAAAGAAAAATGCACAATAAAATCATATAAGCCAGAAGAGTGAATGAAAATTTTCCTCTTTCTCAGGTTAGCTCACACTATAGGAATGGGAAAGATTAGGAAATGCAATTTCTACATGATAATGCACTATGCAAAAACTGTACTTGTGTAAGATGCTGCTAAATCCCCACTCCAGGTTAACAATAATTAACACAATTTTAAGGAGTTACGCTGCTGTCCAAAGATCAACCCAACTTTCAGCAGAGCAGAGATGGCACAGAGGTTGGCTTCCACTGCCGAGCGCACCCAGGTTCACACTTACCTTGCCAAGAATTACTCCTAGGTCTCCCATTTTCACAGATGTCTGAAATATGTTTTGTGTCTGGGATCCTTTCACTCCAGGAATGAGATAGTCCATTTGACCTGGAATTGGAGGGCTCAGATGCGGTTATTGTTAGGGGCATTTTCTCACACAAATATTAGCTTAGTGCTTCAGAGCTCATTGCATTGCTGAAGTCGGTCACAGAACAAAGCCTAAGGTCTGTCTGCACTAGCAGCATATTCTGCATTTCTGAATAAATTGGGCACTTATGTTCTGCCGGCTGCCCCGAAGCAGGTCAGCGTGTCCACATCCAGGCATCACTAATGCTTCCTAATGTGGCTGCTGCTGGAAGAACATCAGCGCTCACTATATTTTTCGCTATTCCCATCTCTGCCCTAGCAACGAGCTGGAATAGTTTTTTTCTGCCCTGCATGTCTCCATGGTTTTTTCCTCTCAGCTGAGCAGGGGCTGCCCGGGGCTGCGGCCACGCGGCCGTGCTGCGCTGGGAAGCAGGGACGCGCACCCCTCTGCTCCTCCTCCCACCTCCACAGAAGAAAAAAATAGCCAGAATGGATGGCCCCAGTTGTTATAAAGATATTTTGCTCAAAGGATGCGTTTTTGTATATTGAAACAGTCTGGACACTCTCATATTTTCCGATCTCTGTGTTCTTTAGAGGGCAGAGATCTGACAGAAGCTCTTCAGACAGCCACCAAAACACCAGGGTAATCACAGCCACTGAATGACCGACCGAACTGAGCCCTGGGTTTTATTTATTCAATCTTATTTAAAGCATGAAACGTCTGAGAACTGCCAGGTTTTTTAATCATTTTCTCTTCCTAATGGTTTCTTTCCAGTCAGTAATGTCTTACCTTTTCTTTTTTTTTTTTTTTTTTTTTTTTTTTTTTTTTTTTTTTTTTTTTGGTGGTGTTTTTTTTTTGTTTTTCTCTCATAACAGTAGGAGTTATTATATAATTATTTCCTAATTCTGTAGTATCCCCTGAGACTACTAACACTTCCCAGCATTTTTCTGAGTGGAGATGACTAATGGCCCAGGCACTCCAAAGGCTGCCGGGAGGGGACCTAGGTGTCTACAGGCAGAGCAGAACTTTCAAGGGTGGGGAGCAGCCTCCTGGTCTTGGATTGGGAGGGCCGGATCAGTCCTCGGAGCTCCGGGAAGGCCGGGCAGGCTGACCTGAGAGTGCAACGCACCTGAACAACGAAATGCTCTAGTGGAGACAGACCCTCAAATCCACCAGTTTTGTGGAACAAAAAATAAAACAGGGACACGTGAAAGAAATGGAAGTATGAGAAAAAAGCAAGGTAGAGAAGAAAGAAACATGTTAAATGACATTCAATTCAAAACAAACATTTTTTTTTTTCTTAACTGGAATGCACACCTCCTTAAACAAAACCTACAAAAACTGACTTTCCCAAGACTTCTTTTTTTTTTCAAACTTTTTTTCCAAATGAGAAAGGATTCTCCAGCATAAACACTGCATCATTTACAGTAAATGTTCTCCTTGAAAATAAGTAATTTATCCACTTACAAATCTAAAAGTTGTATTGAGAAAGTTAAAAACCATTAATTACTTCACTATTATAGAGAAACCATTCACTATTTCACTATTACAGTTTTCTTATTAACATATTCACTGGCACACACTGAAGAAGCCACACACAGGATCTATGTGGTACATGCCAGGGCACTGCAAACACATGTATTTCATTGTACCTTCCTTGAAATAACAGAATAAATACGGCTTTGTTTTTACAAATTACTCAGCAAGATGAACTGAGACTTCCAGTTATGTTATGAAGTGGTTCAAGAGTATCTGTTCCTCCCATGACATTCTGCTTCTTGTAAATTGCTTGGAAAAGCTGGCCAAAGAAGATTTTCGTAATTAAAGGATCTCTAGCTTCAGAGGGTTGGAGAGCTTAAGGACCTCATGACCTTAGCAACCACTAATGACTCTTAATGCTTTTCAGCCAGTTTTCACTTTCAAATGCTGTTGATGTGTTTTTTTGTTTTGGTTTGGTTTTCCTTTCATTAAAGTAACTGAAGAAAAGCAAGATTAGCAAATCCCGAAGAGAGGCAAAACCTAATGCCCTGCTTGGTTACTCAAAGCAAAAAGCACAGAGTACAGAAGGTCTCTGTAAAATTATTTTCTAGGATAACACTTATTGATCATTTAGTGTATTTGTCCAGTAAGTGAAAGTGGAACAAATGGCAAACACCTCCAGCTTTACTGGGAGACAGTGAGATTGTTTTCCAGGAATCTAGGTCAGCTAAGGTAGCTATTGATGGCATTCGCATATAAAGTTACAAAAACAACGTTTATGTTAAACAATTTATGTTTAAAACTATTATTGAAGCAAGACAATGTTCCTTTTCTTTGATTACATGACCATGATATAAAAAAAAAAGTTTTTTTTTTTTTAATTGAACATTTTGCATTTGAGTCAGCAATTATTATTGCAGTCTACTTGAAAATTAGATTAACTAAAAATTGGTTTCCAGTGGGGAACATGTCTATCTTGGTCTAACTGTAATAACTGGTAGCCCAAGACATGTGAGAAAAACAGTAATCAAAGAACAAGGGATTGTGCCATTTTTAACATTCCAAAGAAAGAAGAAGGAATCAAACCTGCTGCAAAACAATGAAATGTTCTGACTAATGGAATAATGGGTGATGGAACAGGTAGAAATCTGAAAATGCGACAGAAAAGCAGACCTCTTCTTAGAACTAGATGCAGAGTTTGTGCTGACTCCAGGAGGCATGTCGCTATAAAAAGAGTCGGCCTCTCCAGGCTTTTTTACATAATCTCCCTGGGGTATTTGTCTAAAGTATAATAAACATTATTGAGTCAGAAAACAAGACAGGTATGAGCACACAAACACACATACACACAAGTATTAGTCTAAAAGAAAGAGGCAAGCAAAATGATCCTTGAGAAACCTGTTAAACATACACAATAAACATATTCATAAATATTTCAGCATTCAGCGACAATACTCCTGTGTATCTTTGACAGTTCAGAAAAATGGTATGTAGGTTTGGGTGTGGGAAAACAAGGAATATTTCATTAATAAACTCTGAGCACTGGTTTCAAAGTGATTAGTTTGTCGTTCTTGAGACACTGGATAATCAAGTTTAGATATTTCCAAGGGCTCAGCAAGTCTGCTAGTACAAGTATCTGAATGAGATTCATGAGTGGAGCAAAAAGGATTCAAGCAAAATGAATGAATTTTCCCTTCTACATGAGACAGATGGTTTCTGTTTAATTTTTGTGATCATTAATAAATTCAAGAGTAGCAGCTTGTTGAGCTGTTTAAACATTTGTAGGAGAAAAATTTCCTTTTGCAGTGGAGCTTGTGCCAGAGATTCTCGGTTACTCCTGATTACCACAATAAACACTATCTGCCAAGACAGTCAAAAATAATACTACCAATACACGACACTAGTTCATCCTTTCCTAGTAGTAAAAGCTTGGTGTGGGTCCATGACACCCTCCAAGCACTACAAATTCCTGATCCAAGCTACACCACTTCTGCGCAGTGAATGCGCTGCCAGCCAGTAACTGCCTTACAGCCAGGCCACTTGCAGTTCCACCAAGCAGAAAAATCTCTAAAACAGACAACTCATTAGCAAGTCTGCTATATCATAATAGGACAAGGATGATTATCCATAGAGCCCTGCACTTTACAAGGCATTTTTGTTTCTATTTGCCACTATTAAGATGCTCATTTATCAGAAGGTCAAACCTGGACTGGGCTCTAGCCACTCCATGTTTGAATTTCTAATGCTCCTGAGGTATTTTAAATGTGTAATTATACAGCACACAAAATCCTAATGTAATATAGCACTCCTGAATATTTCTTCTATCTTTCACGAGTGCCAGTTCTTGCCTCATTCCTCAGGCAGTAAGTACATCAATATTTCCAGAACTGTCTCTGCAGTTCTCCTGTTCCCCAGGTTTCTCTTTAACAAACCATCTTCCCACTAGTCAGTCAGAGCAGACTTCTCCTATGTATTTGTGTCCTTTACACTACATTATCTCAGTTGATACAGAACTGTATTAAGGATACAGAATCCTTGATAATTTATCTTTTTTATAACTTCCAGTTGACTTATTTCAGCCACTGAGTACCATCAAATATCATTCTGTATGTACTGCTTGCAGACATTTTAATCGCTCGTTTTCATCTTTATTTAAGGACTGACTGTAAACAGTTCAAAATATGGACACTATGATGGATTTCTATTTTTCAATTTATGATATTCTCCTTTTATGCATCCATAAGTTGTGTGTTTGGAAATCAGTCTATGGAACTTCCACTAAACACCTCCAGTTGTCCACCGTCCTCAAAAGCCTCTGATCCTGCTAGTTTCCATTCTGCCCATGCTCACAGACACAGCTACAAACCAGCGGCATACTTGCCTTTCTCTAATTTCTCTAATCTAGGTCGATGAGGAAGTTTGAAAAACTTAATATACAATGCAATGGGTTTCTCTTTCCATATTTCAAGGCTGTAGCTGCCCTGTGCTCTGCCAACGTTGACGTGCCTACAGTGAAGTGAATCAAAGGCAGCTTTACCCTGTATTTGCACATTCAGGGAATTCACTAAGAATCACCAAACTGCAGACCACCAAACTCGGTCTTCCTTGTGGCCAGGTGATAGCTCCTGTCTACTGTAATGCTTGACTTCAAAATCTACGCCAGCTCCTGTCAGCCAACTGACTTTGCTGCACACAAAACAAATTAATCAGCACGTGGCAGGGCTTTTCTGCTCCAGGCTACTACTTCCAACCTGCCAGGGACAGCACTGCTTTCCGGCAGAGGAAATGGAGAACAAGCTCAACAGGTGGCAACAACAAAGTGGTAGCTTGGACCAGGAGGTGGTAATAAAAGCAGAAAAACACAGAACATCATGTCAATATTAATTACTTAATTCTCAGCCTCTCAAGAACATTTTAATCAAATAGCATATTTGCAGTCTCTTTTACTGGAAATATTCTCCTGCTTTCCTAAATAAAATAGTGCATTTATTGAAGGAAACATCATTTTTGCTAGTGAGTTCAATGAAATTAGGATTTTAAACAAGGTATTTGTAGAATAAACACAAATTTCATATATTAAAGCAAACATTCTATAACCTAGGATAATATATCATGAGTATATCTTATAGCATGTAAATGGACAAATGAGAGGAAAAAAAAAAGAAAAAAGCTATTTTCAGGCCTTTCTAGTGATGCATTCCATTATTTAATCACATACCTCTGTCTTCTGTAATTTCTTTCCATAAAAAAAAAAAAAAAAAAAAAAAAGAAGAAGAAGAGGAAGAAATATGAATGAGTTATCAGCCTTCAAGCACATATGGTCAGTAAGAGGGGAGAAAAAAAAAAAGACAAATAGGAAAGCAATGAATGCACAACAAAACTTTTGTTCAAAATGATTCTACATAAATCACTTCTGAAATAAACACATTCATAAATGTGATAGCTTAGTCTTAGCAGTTGATGACTACACTCCACACTGAGTTTGAGGTGCAGTTCATGATGCATGGGGCATCTCCTCCTGAAAGGTGCTTTCTTAATCCTGCCCTCCCTACTGTCCCTTGAGTTTGATGAGCGCATAAGGAGTTAACAACCAAAACCTCCAAACTGCATGGACTCTGCCAATGCAGCAGAAAAGTGATAGAGAAACCTTGGGTACTGACCCCAAGAATAAGATGGGGAAGTGGGAAGTCTTGTGAGGGCAGCGCGGTCTCACTTCACTAAAATTGGAGAATACCCCACTCACTGAAGAACTGATGCAAAACACTCAATAAGGGACCGAAACTCATCTCGCTGACCGTGCAAAGGGCAGAATATCTTATGTAACTCGCCTCAAGATTCGTGAGGGATCACCTTATAAGGAAGACCACAGACCAGTCACATACTCCTTCCCTGAGTGTACCAAAGGCAGAACGTACTCCATTTCACTGCGTTAATGGCTAGTCGCTATTTACTATTTGGTAAGTCAATCTCTATATAGCAGTCGCACCAGTTAATGGTGGATGTTGTTATCACAAAGATCTTGCACTGCTGAATAAAATCAACTAACTAAAGCTCAGTCGTTGTTGCCCCTCTGGATTATTTTACTGTCTCCTTTAACGAGCTAGCGCGACAGAGATGACACCAGCAAACACGTGGTTGTGCAGTCACGTCAGCTCAGCTCACTGAAAACTGATCGTTTCCACCCTCGGGTTCATTTTCCATCCTGTCAGGAAGCTCACCCCAAAGACCGCAGAGCCACAGTGCCAGCAGAACCGCGCACGGACGGCACAGGAGGGAGACAAGGGCAGGACTTGTGGTGCCAATGCAATCCCAGGATGGCCCAACCTCAACTGGGGTTCACTGGATGGATCACTGCCATCTAAATACGCTTTTATAAAATCTGGGAACTGAAGCTATTGCTTCAATATTGCTAGTAAAATTATGCAGGTCACTAGCTAAATTTGATTTGAAAAACTAACTCTGAAAAAAAATGCACCACAAGAGGATGGACCTCTCCAGCCTCATCCAAATGTGGGGGACTTTTCTGTGGGGGATGTGCCTTAATTCTTTAGATAACACATGCAAAAGAACTAAAATTTTCCAGTTTTAGAAGAAATTCACAAAGGAAGGGAAACTGAAGAAGAACAGTCATATTCAAATAATCCACTTTTCCTTTCAGTTAGCAGCACACAGGTAACTCTAGGCCAGATGAGAACTTGAATTGTATTTGCAAATTACAGATTTCTCTCTCTCAATGAAACACCTGCTGAAGCACCTGCTTGAACTAACTTAAGTTAAACTGACTGAATATAAACATCTGTTGAAAGAGGCCTATGGTTAAATGCTTTGCTGACTGAGGACCTGTCTTCCCAAGCTTATTTTGCCATTAAGAAAAGATTTGTAAATGAGTCAGATCCTATAATTGTATTTTCTTTGTCAGATATATTAAAATCATAATCTGATCATCTTCAAAAAGAAAAGGAATGCAAGAAATATATTTCAAGTCTGGATCAAGCTCTCTGAAAACAAAAATGCATACGAATTGACTGAAAAATGCTATTGCTATCAAAATTTGACTAAGTTAATAAAACTCAATATGGAGTTTTATCTTATATTTTGAATGTTCCCTTCATAATGCAGTTAGCTAACAGATTAAATTTTTTTTAAAACTGTATTAAGAACAACAATTTACTTACTTGTAACCCCAAGCAGTTATTCCTAAAACGAGAGCCAAGACTAAAATGGTGCCAGCAATTGCCCCTATTATTATGTTTGTGCTAACAACACCTGGAAACACAAGAAAAGAGAAAATATGAAGGGTTTTAGAAGAAAAGTATATTTAAAAAACAGTAAATGCACTGTCTTTAAAAACCTGTTTGAACAACTTGCACCAGGCTGATTAATTGCAACCAGTGATAGAAACCTGAAGTATAGCCAGGATACATAAAGGTAATCTGCACATCTGTTTCCTTTAAATGAACACTTGGTATATGTGAAAGTCATGTCAGTTACATCAATATATTATTGATATAGTTAAGCTGATGCAATTACAGTGATATAACCTGCCCACTAGATACATAATTGTATTGGAATAAAAGTGACTTTTTTAGTTTAAATATCATTATAGCTGAATAAACTAGCTAAACACTTCCCCCCGCTTACATGCAAGTCAAGAGATGAATAAAGACTTTTGCTCAGAAACCACAAAAGCATAAAATACATGTGCAAACATTTGGCATAGTGACCACATTATAAAAATTTAACTCCACAACCAGAGGCCAAACATACAAGTAATTTTACCTTCCACCTAGATATGAAGAGCCCTAGTATGTATTTGCTTGTCCTAAACAGTTAATATACTTAGCAAGACCACTCTCCACAAGATGGAGCAAGCAAGGTACAAGTACACGCGCTTGTGCAAGTCCCAGATGTTGTATCGAATGCTTGCGCGACCACTGCAAGACTGAGACCACAAGCACAGACACCAAGTGGTCACGCTGAGGCGGGAACGAGGCTCTCAAACAACGCACCATGTTGCATGCAAGGTGAAAGAGTAGATCTAGTTTTGCTTAATGGACACTCCTCAGCCCCAAGTTTTTCAAATTACCAACAAAAATTACAACTCCATACCTTTTCTGAGGGCCTCTTTATCAAAATACATATCATCTTTGATGTGGGTACTGCAGTCATCTCCTCCCCAAAATCGGTCGCAGACACACTTTATTTCATTGCTACAAACCTGCATCCAAAAATGTAGGGCTTTTTTTAAATCTGATGAAGTGGTGAATTCAAAACAACACAGTAAGTTTTAATGCACTGCAGAAGAGGTAAGATGCCACAAGACAATGATTCTTTTGAGCTCAGGTCAGCTCTAGGGACCTGGCAACTGTTTCAAACCCTACGAGGGACAAAGGGACTCTCCAGTGACCAGAGTGCTCCATGCCACACCACACTCATGAACTGGGCACCAAGCACAAAAATCAGCTTCCTGCTCTCTTCTCTAGCATCTCTCAGCCAATAAAATCCAGCGACTTTATGACCATATTCAGTTTGTGACAACATTACATAGGGAATAAGATGAAGCAACGGTAACAGAAACAACTGATTTTTGTTTGTTTGGTAAAAAGAACTTCTCTTACTGTCTTACTGTTACTGTGATCTATTACTTCGGATGCCCTGACTATAATGTATTACACATACTTATGTGCTCCCTTCATCTTTTCTTTTCAGAAGCTTCTCCAGCATAGGACTTCTTTTTGCTACAATTATGGTTTCCTGAAAGATCTGACAAGCACACTGCACAACACCATACATATTCAGGGAAAATGGCAAAAAGGATTACAGAATATGAAAACATACACCATGTCCTGAACATATTTGGCTTTCTGTGGTGCCCGGGCAGGTGCTGAAGTTGAAGGACTCGGTGGGGAGACAGCGATGCTCCAGGCACACCATGTTGGGCCCGCACGGCGTCCCGTTCTCCACATAGCCCAGGTCCGTCTCCTCATCGAGCTTCACATGGCCACCACTGCAAGACAGTCAAGAAGACCCTTGAGACAGTGTGTTGCCACCAGATGGGACTGCTTGAGAAAGAGGCTGATATCTTGGCTAATACCTGTTTGCATTATTTGAAGGGCAGAATCAGGAAACAGGTGTAAGCACTGGCTTACTTATCTATCTGATCTACTGTAAAACAACCCAAAATGCAGTATATCTAGATCAAACAATATAATAGGAAAAATAAAGACCATTTTTCTTGTATAAGAGCTGCTGTTGGAAAAAAGAGAGATTTTACTTGTATAGGACTATCTTTCATCTTACAACTGAGATTCAGCTAACATACAGCAAATTACTAAGCAGCCAGTTAGACATATACCTGAATAGCCAGAGCTAAGTATTTTAAGTACATGCTTTACAAACTTAAGGAAATGTAGTATCAAGAGAAGAGCATTAAGTCTGCACAGGTAAAACTTACTACATAGAGGGGCCAAGAAAACAGCTTATGATCCTGATGTGCAGTCACATTCCTGAAGCTTAACACGTTTGAGCTTATAGAAAACTTACCTGCAATTGTATACTTTTCCAAACTGCAAGACAGATGATGTGATTTCACCATCAAGCTCCCCGAGTCTGGGCACACTAGATATATTGGAGCATAGAAGGTAACCACAAAGGACATCCCTGTGTTGAGAGGTTAAACAGACATTTATGGAAAAGAAACTTCAATGAAAACGGACATTTAAAATAAATATGTTTTTCTTCACCTGCTTTATGACACATCTGTTATTTCTTGCCTTCTCTCATTGACAGAAACTCCCATAAATAAGGCCCTGTTCCCCAAGAAAGTGATCCTCCTCTGAGCTTTGACTAGGGGCAGAAGCTTTGTTATGAAATATTATCAAAAATGCTCTGAGTAATAACAAAAAGGCAGCTGTCAAGAACAGACCATATCAAATTGATTTAATAACCTATTAGGATACAGTAACAGGCCAGATAGCAGAGCAGCAGTAGAAAGCAGCTTTGCACAAAATCTCAGATGACACATCTCTAACGGAACTAGAGAAACAAAGTTTAACTGAAGTCTTGCAGGGCGCTTTTACAAACCACGTGCAGAGATTGGGCACTGTCAATTAAGGGGGGGGGTTTCATCAAGGGTCCTGTAACTGCTTTGGTCTCAGCACTTTAAGGGCCATCAGGAGACAGGCCACAAGAGAGCCACAAGGATGGGTCATGGCTGGAGAGAGGACAGAAATTGGAATAGAAAACATGATCTGTGAGAATAAAAGTAAGGAGCTGTGCTTATTTTCAGCTTAAAGAAGAGAAGATTTGGGGAGGGACCTGAGAGCAGGCGTCAGATATCTAAAAGACTGCTGTAAAAGGAGGAAAAATATGCCTTCTATGTCTGTACCAACAGCACATGAAACAGCTTTAAATTGCAAAGGACCAGGTCAAACATTAAGGAAAATATCCTAATGACAAATTGCTGAAGATTCTTGAAGACCAAACATATCATATCTGTAATCTCACAGGTACAGCTAATTTTGCCTTGGTGCTCTAGACGCATGCTCTAGAAGACTTCCCAAGGTACCAAACATGTTTTCTACATTTATGCAACTGCTTCTTAGGAGATACTTGCACTTAAGTAGACAGGCACAATGCCTGTAAAAATATAGTTCCTTTTACAGAATAATGTAGTACTTGGCAAACCAGAAAATGACCAATGCATCAAACAGATCCTGCAGGGACCCATGACTTTCTTCAAAATTAAGGCAAAAAACATAGATTTGAAATACTCATGAGAGCTGACAGCACTTGAAAATATGCCACACCAGTCACCAGAGCACTTTCAATTGAAAACTCTGTTTGCAGCAGGGAAGATTCATGACTCAATTCCAAGCAATCCCACAGCTCAGACAGTGCTTTCTTGTTTGAGATCATATCCTCTAGCTGCCCCTCTCCCTCAACACTTTAACTAGCGTTTGCACATGATGACCTGACTCCTGGAGAACACTCTCTGTACGGAGGCCTTTAGAGCCCCTTTAGGTCATGCTAAAGAACAGGAGCAGGGATAAAAATCTCGCAGCAGCTTTTCTGAATGGATCAACTTACTGTTTATTGCACTGTATCCAAGAGTCCTTGTCTCTTCCGCAGTTTCCTTTCTCAGTCCCTTCAATATTCAGTTTCTCGTAGCAGTACCTGTCAGCAGCTGTCACTTCTAAAAACAGAAACAAATCTCTTCTAAGATGATGAAGACTTTTAAAAGCAAGGTCTTTGGGAAATCGGGATGCATAATCAAAGCAACCAGGGCTTCCCAAACTGTGAACTGCAGTATCACAGTTTTCAGCTGCTCTGTGATACTCTGCCAGCTGCACAGTGTTTCCAGAGGAAAGTGCTATGCTGGCACCACATGACTCTTAAGATTTTGTACAGGCTGGCCACTGGTTTATTGTTCCAAAACACCTGGAGGACACTGGAATAAATCACATAGTGCAGCGTCCTTAGGTGGCTATTAATGAGAAGTTAAACCTGAGGCTTCAGAATAATCATGAGTAGGTTAATCAACACTAGAGAAAGAGCCTGAAAAGAGGGAAAGAA
>VZSV01000135.1:2190094-2234407 GCA_013398735.1 Nothocercus julius
GAGAAAGCAAGTGGTAATTTAGTTGCCTGCCCATCAATGTTATTAAGCAAAGGATGCTCTGGAAGTACCATATTTTTGCACAAGCCCAGAAGGGCCTAATGTCCTCACAGGGGCAACCAGGTAGTCAGACAGAGCTGCTCTAACGAGACTTCCAAATTCGTTAGTCCCATTTAGGCAATCGTGCTAAACTGAATAAGCTTTCAAAAAGCATCAGAGCTTTTTGAGCCAGACTCCAAGCCAAATTTAGACTCCCAACTTTTGCAGCTTGTGTAAGGAACTCAGTATTTGCTGCATTCCCTCGGTCTCCCAACATGAATTACACCACTCAAAGTGTTATTTATCTGCAAAAGGTCCTGTATAAACAGATCACTGCAAGTCCAGGCTGCACAATGTTGATGTAATTGGGTAACACATCTAACATTCAACAGTAGTAGTTCATTTAACCAAACAGGCATTACTGTAGGCCTTCAAAATGGGAAAAGATAAGTTGTACATGGCACCTTTTGAACTATAATGCAATGTATTCTCTTGTTTTCCGATTATCAAATAACCAAACCCCTATAATGCTTGGTACATCGCCAATCAAACACAAAACATTACAAAGTGAGAAAATAATTATAGAAATCTTGCATTTGGAATGATGAAGGGAAATATTTATTTTATCATCCAGATAAAAAGAATCACAAATTTATTCCTCCTGATATGTGGTTGTCATGCAACACATCTAAGCTCATTGAAATTTACACAGGTTAAACTGCATCTTAGCTAAATACAGATTTTGTTTTCCAAAAGACACAGTATTACCCTCAGTAGCAGACATTTTTCCAGAACCCCCTGTCCTTTAAACAAGGTATGCAGTCTAAATGCTGACCTGCAGAGCTGTCCTCATACACTATCCATTACAATTTCTTTTACCTTTCTTCCATTCAGCTAAGGCTGCATGTTTGGCTAATGCACAGTTCCTGCCAGTAAAAGTAAGCGAACCACTGTCTTCTGAAAAAGTTGAAACATTGAACTACAGAACTACAGTACTGCAGAACCCACAAAAGAATTATGTAGATGACAAAAGGATGAAAAATATAAATTTAAAGAATTGTATTTAAAATCTGAGGACTCCAACATTTGCCCCAAAGGAGAGGGAAAAAAAAAAAAAGCCCTAAAACTGAAGATCAAAGTTCAAAGGAGGACAGAGTTCAGCATCACAGTGAGTATTTTTCACAGCATACAGTCCCAGCCGATTTTCTCTCTTTTCCAATGATTACAAATAAATCTCTTTCCATAACTGTTCTCAGATAAAGTAATGGTTCAAGCCATATAAACGATAACCGCCTAGAAATATTATTTACTTACTTTCACCCCAGATATATTTACACTGCCGGTCCCTGGTTTTACATCTTCCTCCAAAACAAATACCCTAAAGAAAAGATACAAAAACAACCTTAACATACAGACTTTTCACATAAGCTCTAATGAGGTAAACACCTAATATGTGGTTCTGCTTTCTAGATTGTTCATTTAAATGTTTAGTACCATACTAATAAAACCCTAAATTCAGTAATGTTAATGGAAATGTCCCAAATGACTTCCAAAATCCTAAGCCAAATTCTAAAATAAAAGCCATCTATAAAAGTCATCTAAAAGTAACAATGTGGGGGAAAAAAAAAAAAACCTCAAGTGTTGATTACCTGTTTGTTATCACATGAATATCCATCCATTTTATGAATATTTGGAGAGCACTACAGGAAAAGAAAAGAACTGATAGATAATTCAGACAATAATGAAAACAAAGTCTACAACAAAGGAGATGTTTGGCATATGGAAAATTATTTAACTATCATGTTTTCCTTCTGGACACATACATGGTTTAATATAAGTTTTATACAATTTACTATACAAAATTGTGTCATTCATGTTGTCTACAGGTACTTTTTGCATTTCTTGGATAGAAGAATTAAAAGTTACCTGACTGGAATTTCCTGTGCAGTTCTCCGCAATATCACAATCATTCACTGCTTCTCGGCACAAAACTCCTTTAGGTTCAAACTGAAAAAAAGAGACAGCAAATCAGCACTTTAGTTTCTCTGCATCTTGTTTTGAATGCAATACTTACTAGAGTTTGAATTTTTTTTTTAAAAAAAAAAGAAGAAAATTTCCAAGTGCTGACTGAAATGTCGAGGTTTTCCTTTGCTCAATGTGGCCCTTCCAAGAGTCAATCCACATGCATTTACTCCAGAGCCTCCGTTCTCAGAGGCACCATTGCTCATGGATACTGAGCATGGGACTTGCCAGGAAAGCACCACACCAGGGCCCAGGCCTCCTGTGGTCTTATCAAACCAGCACTGCAGGAGGTTTGTGGCACTGTCCAGGCCAGATCATTTCACATGTTTGTGACTGCTTTATCAGTCTTCGTAGAACATGGCATACAAGCCTGGCTTTCTTTGAGAACTGCTTTAAGATCTATGGATAGAGAGGGCTACAGACCTCTACATGCAATCTCTGTGCTTGCAAGAAAGCCCTGCCGCTGTTGTTGAACAGAAACTACTCATAAATGTATTGCATTCCTTATGATTTGACACCAATTTCTGAACTGACCAGATATTTAACAATGAAGAATGTAACCAGTGACCTAGCGAATGCATTTGCAGTCTGGCTAAAGACTTCTGTAAAGCCCCAAGACCTGTAAAAGGAGGCAGACATCCCACTAGGAGTGACTATCTGCACTTAGCTTTGTTGGAATCACTCTTCTCTGTCTGATCATGTCACTCCACATAGACATATTATAGAACTCGTTTTCCCTGGAAGATTTCTTTACTTGAGCTACTGAGTTCATTTTGCAGCTCTTTGACTTTTTTGTTTCCTGGATCTGGATGCACAATTAGAAGCTGCCGTGAACTAGCAGGCATCCATGAAAGACCTAGATTTTAGGACTTTCTCAGTCATAAGATCATCTTTCCCCCACCTATGAAAAATCCTGACAGACACTAACATTGGAGACATCCTGAGACACAGGGATGTAGACTGTTCTCACTGTGTTTTGTTTTTACACAGAAGCTTTCATATGGAGTCACTGTCACTTGGATTCTTGAACAAAATTCACCCACACTGGCAGTCTGCTTTTTTTTTTTATATTACATTAAAAAAAAAAAAAAAGGAAAAAAAAAGGGAGGGGGAAAAGGAGTGTGCTCAGGAAAATCTGATCTATTCTGTCATAATCTGTAATTTTTTTTAGGATTAGCACAAAATCAAGAATGTGGTCTATAGCTACTATTAATGTTCATCCAAAGGAAATGAAACCCTCAAATGCGCACAGATGAAGATAAAAGTATCTCACATAGTACACTGCAGTATTACTAATGTTAATAATAATAATAGCAATTATTATTATTAAGTATCAACAAATGTTTGAAGTCATATTTACCTGGGTTCCTTGGCAGATTTGCTGAGATCATTTTACTACTTATTGATATATCAGGGAGAAAAATTTATAATTAATACAGGGCTTAATTCCCTCTACCCAATGGGCTTTTAGTTGTCCAATAATAGAGAGACACAGAAAGATTTGACTGAAACTAGTCAAGTGTCTTTTACATAACATTTTAAAATACTTGGTGCTCAGAATAATTCAGCAACTGACATGGAAGACACTCTGGAAATCACCTGCTGACAAAAACATGTGCACGTTTGAGCAAATATATCTAATGGCATCGCATGGGATTTTCAGCTGATTCAAATAGAAACGGGAAGACTTTGACTGACCTCTGTGTTTGATAACAACACTTGTCCTAAGAAATCAAGTCTAAAAGACAGAGAACAGCCTAAATGAACAAGTTTTCATCCAAATCTTTCAGAAAATCAGGGACTTTCAGCTAAGGAACAGCAGGTCTGAGAGCAAACAGGCGCGTGCCGTGGTGCCTGGAATCACATGCTCGGACAGGAGCAGGGGTCAACGGCACTCACCCGACACTTCCTGCAGCAGAGCCCGTTGCTGCACTGCGCGCCGGCCGCCAGCGTGCACAGATTGCAGCACTCCCCTCCTTCGCTGGCACACTCCTAGGGAAAACACAGACACAGCACATCACCCTAAATTCCTTCACTCCTCATTGCTTTAGCACTCTTCTGCAATAGATTTTACCTGGGCCTTGAAAGCACCTGGAGACATACCAAAACAAAAGCCCCAAATACACAGGACCACCAACAAGCACTGTGAGGACTAAAGCTTTTTGCTATACTATACAGGAAACAATTGTATTAACTTCACAGTGTCGTTAAATACTTTCTCAAATACCAATTCTGCCTGATTCTGCAGTGGTAGCTATTGCTATTACTCTTGCAGATGTATGTGGTGATAAAATCTAAAAGCTGGTCCACATTGTGGGGACCACAATGTGTTAAACATGATGGAAACAGGTAAGACATGAAGAACCCCAGGCCCTTAGCACTGCCTGTCTTCCTAGACTTAACGTTATGGGCAGCAAAATGTCCTGGAGAACCCAGTTACAATTTTAGAGTAAACTGCACTTACTGCGATAGTCCCACAGTCACATTCTTCCCCCTCTTCCACAAAACCGTTGCCACATTCTGGAGGATCCAGCAGCTGCAAAGTAAAATTAGAAATCAAAGATCTTGTCTTTCCTAAGGGAACCGCTGACATTTTCATTCTGTACAACCTGCTTTTTTAGCTGGCATTCCAAATGTATTATTGAAAACACAGCACCCACACTTCAGGGAGAATCAGGTTAGAAACAACACAAATAAAACATGCAGAGAATAACCAACCCAATAAGTTAACTCAGCAATTCTGCAGAGCAATATGGCATTATCTATGCTAGAGTGCCATTTAAATGGCAGATTCAGTCTGAGCAGAAGCCACAATCAAGAATAAGTATGACAACAAATGAAAACAAATGTAAATAATACAACACTTTCATCATAGTTAGAGGGGCTGTGATTGTTGTTGAATCCAAGTGATAACGACTGAGTCCCAGGGTGACTTCCATATCAGCCGTGAGAAGGAAAAGCCATAAAAATTGTCCTTTGGAAGCAAACAGCACAGAAATGAAGGAAGAGGCTATGATTCTGATTCAGTCTTTGCTACAGTTAGATGCTATTCCCTTCTCTTTTCCTATATCACATTTTTGAATTTGCAACAGTTTTCAATAAGGATGCGTCACAGCCAGATGAGAAAGGACAGCTGATGACGCTGCCGCTCTTCTCCATCTCCCCTTCCCTCCTAAAGCTGCAACTTTAAACGTCTGAATCTGTGTATCTGTAGGAGTAACAACTTCCTTTCCCACAGGCAGGCTTTATTCACCATTTTTAATAAGAATCCATATTTTTCTCTCTTTTCATGAACCCTTATACTTTGTTCTTTACTTTTGCATTTTCCTTTATTTTAAAATTTCTAAAGTTGATTCTTCAACACGGAGAGAAAAGAAAAAAGAAAAAAAGCTTTTATTGGGGCATAAGAAAACATAACAGCAACTTTTATTATATAAATCAGAAGGTATAAGGTACATAAGCAGCAAGGCAGATCCTGCGCTTGTCCTTCCAGCTCTCCAGTTACACTAGGATCATTCCAGGCACCACTGTGCTGGCAAGGCCTCTGCAGGGCTGAATGTGCACAGCTCCTCCTTGCCCTGCTGCCGGGAGCCTACGGGCTGGGGGGTCACCACGCACACGGCAGCGGTGCCACAAACCAGCCCGAGGTCCATGGCACAGCGTGACGGGCTATGATTAGCTACCTCTCTGAAATGGAAATTTGACCGCAGCTTGAAAGACATGGGTAGAATGTTACATTTAAATATAAGCAAGTCATTTTCTTTTAGAATTATTAAATAGTCATTAAAATTGCTTGCTTCCTAGATATTTTCCCAGACATCATAATTTCTTCACCATCTCTAAGTGTGCTGCACAAGTAGATTGAAAATCAGGGGGTCCTGCCATAAAAAGTAGGGACAATTTGCAGAAGAACAGGGCCAACTAAATACTAAATGAAAGAAAAAACATGAAAGCAAATTAGATATATTTCCACTATAAATCTTTATATAATTCAGTTATCCATTAAAAAGAGCATTACGTTCAATACGCTCCAGCAGTCATTAGAGTAATTTTAAGGATCAAGGCTGTGGATCACTGGAGAATACTGCACCTTGACGCATCACATTTCCTTTATCTCACATTTCTTTAAAAGTACATTTATATTTTACCACTCTTGCTGGGAAATGTGCCTTTTTATAGCTTTGTGAATTGGACACACATCCATTCTTAATAACTTTAAAACAAACAATACATGAAAGATCAATCACATCTGACTTCCACATTTTCATATCCCATGAGAAAAAAAAAATGCAAATGCTGCTAATCTAAATTAAGATGAAAGTAAATTGTTTTTCTTTTTGTCCAAGTGACAGATGTGCAGTGAACATAATTGCCAAACAAGCCCAAGGAAGGCAGCGTTATATCACAGAAAGAATCCACTTAACAAAAAAATAGAACCATCAGCATTTTTCTCTGCCTCTAATGAGATGGAGAAAGCACATTTCTAAAACGCAGGGATGTTTTAAAAATGAAAGGCCATATATCTTATCAATGAATTACACTGTTCTCTCACACTTTTAATAATAGGTACTTCCATGAAGCATTTTGCAGAGATAAGTAGATACAAACTTTTGCTTACAGTCAGCAGAACAGAAGATGGTGTTTTCTGTACGAGCCTCTAGAAGTGGCTTTCAGTAGGTGCCAAGCACCAGAAAAAAACAAACAAACAAACAAAAAACCCTCATTCTTGTTTATTTACTAATAACATCAATTGTTTCATAATAAGAAATATTCAAACCTGCAATTCTTAAGCTATCCAGATTTGCTGCCTTCTCTTCTGCTTTCTCCAAAATTTATTGCCATTCTCTGACTGTGGAATCTGTCAGAAATTTTACTTTTTCCTCAGCCACTCCAGAAGGAACTTACTGTCTCTCTGTCTTGTTTCCTTTGCTCGTGGCCAGACAACCATTAAGTAGAGGTTAATATTAAGTACATGTAAGAAAGAGTCACAACAGAGGTGGGTGATGATTTGTGGAGCCAGGGAACTCAGTGGAGAGTTGGTAGGAGCTCTATCACATCCTCGGGATAGATATGAAACAAAAGCAACCTGGCTTCAGCTTCCAGAGAATTGCACCAGAAGACATCAGTTCAAAGCAAATTAGAATCAGAGTTATGCAAAGTTTACCAGACACTAGAAACCCCAGCAAGTAAATTCAACAACATACTGTAATTACAATATACAAGAGAAAACTGCATGAGGGACAGTTCTAAACCTAAGCCTGGGAGAACTCTGTTGGACATGAAATCAACTGTTAAAAATTATTTAAATTCAGTTAAATGTGACTGTCAAAGTACTGGGAGCTAAAATCAGCAACTTTCACCAAACTGTCACCAGGAAATGTGGAACTTAGAGAGAAAAAGAAATTTCAAAATTATAGAGTTTTTCTTCTCATAATATTGCTTTTGCTCTTCTTGGATTCTTATAAATCAGAGATGTAATAGAACTAATACTCAAAAATAAGGTAATATTTACCTTGGTGGGTTTATTGAAAAGGCAGGCTCCACCTCCACTGTTTAAAAATTCATGATACTCTTCAATATCACACTTGGAGAACTTGCTTGGCAGATAATACCTGCAAAGAAGTGAGATAGCAGAATTATTTTCTATAGTGCTTTTTGCACTATATAATCTTTCTTCAAAATAGGGAGATAAGAAACATATAGCTAAACTCTAGGAAAAGTGCTAGTGTAGTGTCACGGTTCAGAACCAAGATATAGATATCTGCTTGTAACTCAGATCCTATGCACAGGGAAATAATTTTCTCCTTGTAACTTGAGTTATCTTTATATTTAGGTCCTTAATCACAAGAGTATTTATGCATCCATCAAATTTCAGAGTCTTAAGGTTCTTTGCTCTACCATGCTCATCACTGGATAAAAGATATTAGTGAAAGTATTATGCAGAGTAATCCTGCACTGCCAGGAATGGTGGCTTGCAAAGCATAAGTGGTCTCTGCCATCTCTGGTGCTTATGATTTAGGTCTAAAGATTACACAGAATGAAGGATTCATCATCCTGAAAGCGACTTTCTAAATATACAACACTATTTCGCATAAAATTGTTTGAAAGGTCTGGATTTTAGACAAAGAATTTAAAGACCATTAAAGAAGAAACCACTTTTTACAAGAAACTTGAGATGCTCCCCAAGTTTGCTTTTAACCTTTTAAAAGCCACCAGAAAAATCCTATTCCATAAGTGTTTAGGTAAACAGGGCTTTAAAAAGGCCTACATCTGCACGTCCAGAGAGCTTTGAATGAAGTATGGTTTTTGTTGTTGTTCACAAATTGTACTGACCACAAAGCTATTAGAAATATTCATGTCAGAGTGAAATATTTTTAAAAATGTGAAGCACTGTCTGTACTTAAAAAAAGACTATAGCTTAGTTCATATGCATGACAGAAGACAGTCTGTGATATAAAGAATTAAGGCCCAAATAAACACTCTAGGAATTCTGATCAAATTTAATCTAAAATCAAAAAAAATCCCAATACACTAAAAGCCATTCTTTACATAAAATCTCTCTATTGACTTTGTGGGTAGATGTGTAGTAGGCCTTTAAAGCAGGTCCACTGGATTTTTCATGTATTACACAAATTGGGGTAAAAAAAAACTATAAAAATACATATGAAAGGTTATGAAGAGCCACAGAAAATGAGGTATACATAAGAAATTTGACCATAATGTTTCAAGAATTTGGATGTGTTACTATTCTTCCCCCGACTCAACAGCAAATTCACAGGAGAACATGAAAATGATTCTGTTTTGCAAAGAAGTGGGTTGGCTGTTGAGCTGCTGGTCTTCGTGTGCTCAACTAGCACTCACTAAAAACCCTCTCTCATTCTCTCACATGATCTCATATTTCTTCAAAGGTGCTTCTTTCTAAGTATGTTGTAAAAATAATTTACTTTCTGAAAAATAATACACAGAAAATACACTGCTGCAACACACAAGGTATCTATTTGCAGGCTTTTCCTTTATGGCACTGTATGAATGACATGAATGTCCTCCGGGGAAATCCTTACCCCGTGTCTCCCATTATGCAGCCAGACCACATGTCTTCACACTTACATTCACCTGACAATAAAAAAGTAGTAACATATTTACACACTGAGGTTTTTAAGAGTACAAATTAATATATTTCTTTTCAAAAAAATTGCATCATGATCACCTCATTTTACATTTAAATATAATCTGAAAAGAATCTTTTGCTATTTCATTGCACACCTTAATTTAATCATGTGTGTGCACATTGACAAACTTTATTTCAAAGCCTATACCTGCTTCTATGGAATTCTGAGCTTTGAAAACCTGTCTTGTTTGTCCTTCCTTTTCTTAAATGAAGCCAGAGGAAACTGCAAGGTCAGCCTCAGGCATCTGCAAATTACAGGTCAGCTCTCCTTCCTCCTCCCAAGTCAAGATATTGGATTTTCAAATTTTCAGAGCGCACCAAAAAAAAACCAGACTTTTTAACCAACCTTAAAATTACTTATTTATTTTCTAGTGCTAAAATCAGTATGACTGGAGAAATCTCTACTTAAAAAAAAAAAAAAAATAAAAAAAAAAAATGTACAGCACTGTTTACAAACACAGCAAAGTACAGGGGCACAGAGCAGCTGATTCCTCCACTCCGGCACCTTCCCTTCCTGCCTCCTTTCCCCACGGACTCGGCAGCAGAGCCCAGTCCTCCCACCTGCTCCGCAGACTGGCTGGCATCGCTCTGCTCTCACCCTCAGGGTCCAAAATGGTATTTCATGCACATTTCTATGCGTGGGCTTTGCAGGGATGACTTTTTCCTTCTTTTTCTGCAATGTGCATTACTGTAACACGTGAATATCAGTTTATTGCTTCGTAGAAGTATAACTGAAGAGGAAATGAGGCTCTGCCCATTAGTTTTGTTTTCCCTCCCTCCCCCTAAAAACGGTGCTTTTGTTCTGCTCAGCCATAAGACAGGGGAAGTCATCACTCTTATTTTCACTTTCTTTCTGCCTCCACATCAGGTTAATAATGTGCATCTGGAAAATGAGTACTGAAGCTGTCAGTAGCACAGAACATCTTTCCTACATTTCTGAATAATTTTCAAAATAGAATTATGTGAACTGCAGAAACCTTTATATGCAGATACATCTTTGCATTATCTACTGTCTTTACAATGGCTGAAAATAAAATTATTCTAAAAGAGATTTCTATCACTCAATATAGTAATTGTATTTTTTTTTTCATACGCTCATTTTCAAAAAAATAGTAACCTTGTTTTTCTCATCAGCTACATAAGTATCCATGACCTAATTACTAAGCACTCCATCATCCAAATAGTTTTAAAACTGTATGAATATTTTAATCATTCACTGTCCTCAGTGTGCTGGGACTTTGTACAAAGTGCAACCAGTGAGGGCGAGATGCTTGTGGGGGAAGATCTGAATTAAGGAGCTGCAGGTAAATAGGGTTTAGTAAGAAGTTGAATACCAGGTTAGAGTAAGACATTCGGTAGCAGCACAAAGGTAAACAGAGGAGATTGGGGTAATAAATAACAAGAAGAATGGACTCAAAGCAAAGAGAGGCAAAGCTATGTGGTGGGAACTACCCTGCATCCCAGGACGGAGGTGGCTCCCCATCCTCAGACCATTAATGTCCCTCTGCCTCTGCACACAGTGATGGCAGCCCACTCAGTCTGGACACTGTCTCACTGAAATGCATGCAGGTGGCAGACACCTCTGTGATCTATTTTCAGTCAAACAGTGACATTAGTGCTACTAGCAATTATAGGCAGGGGAAATGACAGCATTTTTATTGAGGAAAATTCACATTATGTCAGTTTCTCCTCATGTTATTACGAGAAAAGTAAAAAAAATTTCCAGTATTGTGAGAGCCATGAGTAAAAAAGTCATATCAGACACTGGTACATTCCTCCATCTGTTTAGATCCTCCCAAGAGAAGGTGATAAAGCAAACAAACTTACCACTTAATACTTTTCTTCTGTCTGTGAAAATGCCAATATTTTGGGCTAAAGTCTGTGCCAGCGTAACTGCCATTAAGTCTGGTTTTCCAAACTGAAAGAAAGAAGCAAGGCAGGAACAGTAATCAAGGAGATACAAGTAGATCAGATACAAGTTTTGTTTTTCTCATTTAAAGGCAATATTTTGAGGCAAAATCAAATGCAAAGTGTTACAGCTCCTTACTACAGCTACCCAGGGGGCAAGTGAGGAAGACCAAAAGCTGTCTCAAGAGCAAATAAGAGAAACTTTTTTCTTGCCTTTTTGGCTGCAAGTATGAATGACAAGATCAGACACAGAAGTGCATTTTGAACCCATATCTGCCTTTATTTAAGCACCATTTTTTACTGAAACATCCCTTCTGGAGACTAAACAGCTGGACTAAAACTCTGTATCAGCAATGAAACAGCAAGGTGTTTTCAGGAACACGTCCATGCAGATGAGTTCTGCGATTTCCACCTCATTTTGCTCTTACCACCACCTACCTCATTGACACCTCCACCCTTCAGCAAGGAGCAGATTCCACCAGTGTGGGCTATGCCGCTCCGACTGCTCTGAAATCGACTCCCCCTTTAACAAAAAGGGGAGGAAAAGAAGATTAATTTGCTCAACCTTTGAGCTTTTCACCTAACCATCCCAGTATTACCTTCCTCATCACCAGAGGAGGCACCAGCATTGGCAATTGCCAGTTGCTACCAACACGCTGCAAACTACGCAAAAACATAAAGCTATTCACAAACCTCATGTGAAAACTCTTCTGAACTATCTCAGTAAAAGCGATACCATCTTCCCATCTCCTTCTCTGATTACATTGCATGGGAAAGGTTGGAATAAGATGAGGAATATTTTGCCAAATTTCTTGCAGCTTTCCAGCCTTCTGTCTGTTCATAACTACGTTAGCACAAGGACCTTGACTTGAGCTACAGACAGAGCAAGAGATATCACTGTGGTGCAAAGGAGGCTTCTGCCATTATGGGGAGCGGGTTAAAAGCTGCATGTCTAGGTGGGCCACATAGATGTGACAAAGATGCAGGTGAAAACCAAGCAGTCTGCACAGCCCGAGGCTGGCAGAAACTCCCCAGGGCTGCAGGCAGTCCCAGCCAGGAGGCAGGTACTCCGGGTGCCCAAGTCTGGCCGCCACTTTGATGCTGCCCACGTCAGCAGGAGCGACAGCCAGGCACTAGAGGCAGCAGATACTCTGTACTGCATCAGGGCACTGACCCACGCCAGCTGGGGCAAGCTGATTTTTCACAGGGAAACAGAAAAACACCAAGAAACAGAATACAAGTAGCTAAAGATGCTGGGGGCCCAAGTTCACTTGTAGGCTGTGCACCATCACATGAGCCAGCCTCACCTCCCAACTCAACAGTGTCTTACTATAGGATGCAATCTGAGAATTTGTATTTCTAAATAATCTACGAATGTAATACCTCTCACACCATCGTTTTTGTTGCTGTTTTGGTCTGTACTGGAATGAGTATTACAGGAGGACCTAGAGTCCCCATCACTGGTTCAAATAGGGCCCTCTTCGTCATAGTCAATCCACAACCACTTGTGAGAAAAACTGGTTCCCATTTTACAGACGAAAAAGAGAGATACAGAGGAATTAAAACCTGCAGGCATCAGCTCCAGATTTCAGCAGCTGTCTTCAAATAAAAGGTCAATGACAGGAATTAAACATGCGCAAAAAAGTTTGAGAGGCTGTGGTTGGGTATTGTTTCTCCTTGTTTAATTTGTGTTCAAATGAGTTTTTGGGCTAAGTTTATTTATGGAAGCTCCTAAAACATCAGCACAGAGAAATAAGACATTGCTCTTACAGAGCAACGGCCTATCTCATGCAAGTCAAAAATCATGAGCCTTTTGTACACATATTGACTGTTATGTCAACCTCATTACCAAAATAATTGAGAGATTTAGGGAAAACAGCAATCCTCCCAACTCACCTCTCTTCTGGCGCATGTTTATCCAAAGAACAGCTTTGAGGAACTGAAACCTGTAGCAGAGAGGTCATTTGACAAAGGAGGCCATACTGCCTTTTTTTTTTTTTTTTTTCCTCCTTTTAAGAAGAAAACCTCATTGGTTTCAAAGCAGATACTCTGCTTTTCGCTACCGTAGCAAGGTGGCTGATGCTGGACCGCAGCAGAAGGGCCCCTGCGCACGGAGCCATGCGCTACCTGCGCGCAGCTGCGCCTGTGCTTGCGGGCTGCAGCTCAAGCACGTGCAGCTGGAGCTTAACCCATCACAACAAAGGGAGAATCAAGCCCCCAGCTGAGCAGCCAAGCACTTTATGCATTATTCTAGCTCCCTCGGCCTCAGAAACATTATTTTCTAAAATTTCCATGCATTTACACACACACACACACACACACACACACACACAAGAAAGGAGACGCGCTAGCCACGTGCGATAAGCAACCACCGAGGTACAGAGAAAAACACACAGTAATAAAACATCACACGAGGTTACGTACGAAAAAAGGTGAACTGCGTCACTTTTCTCTCTGATAAAATCCCTCCTATATTTCATAAACTCACGTAGGGTCACCAGGGGGTTTTCAGATATGGTGAACTTGTTATCAGTAGCCCAGGTTTCCATGGCAACCAATACTATCCTGGTATTAAGTTGTTCTTTATATATCTAGTACATTAACAGAATGAACAAACATATTATGTCACATAGAATAAAGGCACTTTTTACCCCTCTTCTGCAATAGCTTGCATAACTAAATACTTAGCGTGTATTGATACACTTCTGGTTCTCCTATGCAGTTTCATCTCACTCAAAAACAACCAACAAACAAAAAATCAAGTAAAATCTCGATTCTCAGTAAGTTCTCATGTCAAAAAAAAGATTCCTCGCAAGTGCTAAGAAGATTCACCTAAATGTAGTGTGATTTTTGTCAGATTGGAACAGAAACTTTTCAAATAGCTCAAAGGTTTGCCATTTACCTATCTTCTATAACATCCAGAGCATCTCAGCGACATAAAAGAAACATCTTACGTTCGTTAGCAATCTACAGAAATGCTGCTTTTACTTTGCACAAGTAGTATTATCTTCGGTAGTATTTAACCTCATCCTGGCTGTCTCGTGCAAAACAGGGCCATCTGCTGACAGCTGGGGGTTAAGAGCGCCCATCAAAGGGGTTCAATACTGGGATCAGCATTTCTCATTTTCAAGTAACAGAATTTTCTGGAGTGAGGCATGAAAGCCCCCGTTGATTCACATTTGGTTCATTGGAGCTCATTTGATTTAGCATCACAGTTATAATCCATATAATCCATCTCTATGGATTGCTCCTATTTTAATTCATTTACTCAAATGCTTTTTTTTTTCTGATAAAATTTTGTGCATTCTAATTTTAGGTTGCCTTTTAGTTTCAGCCATAGCCAACATATGATCCTTCATTACAACACTGTCATAGCTAAGGTGCCCTTCACAGCTTACATACAAAGAGTCCATCCAGCAGAGTATTTAAATCTTTGAAGATAAAAAAGATCTCTTACCCTTTATGTTAGAAAAAGGCTTATATTTGGCTGACTTTGGTTCTAAATTCATTTGTAACTTGTGACCATCACATATGTTATTATTACGTATCCCAAAACAGACAATTCCTGCAATTATCAGTAGGATGATCATATGATTTATCTCACAGGTATAAAAACATGTATTTGAGTGATACTTACTAAATCTGCCATGTTGACAACTGATTTAGCATAGCTATTTGTATGGCCAACTGATAAGCGGTGCTTTTTATACTGTGAAACAAACACAAGCAAGTTATAAACACAGACTTGAGAAAAAACAAACTTGATATCTAAACAAGCATGGAATAAAAGCAACTGCATCAACCACTGTGCAAGGCTGGGTCTTCTGCTCTGAATGAAATGCTAGTAAGTGACATCAGAAAATCACTCACAAATGCACAGTTGCTATTGCAAGAATCTATTAATAAATATTTGGAAAGTATAGCAAGATCTTTACTGAAAAATGCTATAGGGGAAGGAACACATCATTGTTCTCTTTTTGCTACCTTTACTACCGGCATTTTAAAAGTTAACTCCCAAATGTCAATATACTAGTTAGCAATACAACTTTGCCTGCATCAACGTTTTGATTTATCAGACTTTTTTTTTTTCAGCTCTCTCTTAAGGCTTCTTTTGGGTTTCTCCATTTACAGGATCACAATGCAGAATTCCACAGGAACTGGTTCAAACCACTTTACTAATCAGATAGCAATGGCATCTTTACTGAAATCTATATTATAATTCTATAAAGATGATATTTTACACTTAAGATAGCTTTCCAGGTACTCCTATCTGCTGATAAACACTTACAAAGAGCACCACTGGTATAAAAGCAACAAGTATCTCAGAAGCATATAAGACACAAAGGCATAGATTTTCAGAAGTGTTTAATCACCTTGTACCCTGAGAAACCTGAATTTAGAAGCAAAATGCTCCATTTTTGCTACAAGGTGGGATCTTACAGTGCACAAGAAGAAGAGCTGGGCAGTCAGGTGGTGGAAGAGATCTATTTTTAAGCAGCAATGGGGGGAAAACGCCAAAAACGAGGTGTAACATGAAAGCTACACTTAATAAAATAATGCAAGAGTGTGAACAGAAAAATGGTAGATGAAATGAAACATGCGCAAAATAAGGAAAAAATAAAGCACAGGAATGGAGGGAAACACGTAAGCCGCTTAAGTTTCTACTTGCAAATAAAAGCCCAGCCTTCAGGCCTCCACGCCGCTTTAAGCACTCGACGGAAATGCGCAAAGCACATGAACTTATAGGATGGTTTTAACATTTCAGCTCGGAACGCCCTCTCCGCGGTGGCGGCTCGCGGCAGGGCAGCGCCGGCTGGCGGGCGCCGGAGCTCCCCTCTGGGCGACCACCTGCACGCAAAGCGGCGCCGCGACGCTCAGCCGGCCCGCGCGACCCGCCGGATCCACGGCCCCCACCCGGGGGCAACCGGCCCGCGGAGGACGAGAGACCCGGGGGCCCCCACGACAGGGATTCTGCCGCGTCTGAGACTGCCTGCGTGTTCTTTCCACCACATGACATAGCCTGCCCATTTTCTCCCTGAGAAAATATAAGCCTAAAAAGTAATTTCATCTATATTTACTTGGACATATAAAAAAAAAAAAAAAATCCAGTGTCACTGATAATCTCTGCATTATCATTGAAGCTGTACAATTATATTCTTGTTTGCTGAGATACTAGAACTAAGAAAAGTACTCTGGAAAGTCAGAAAGAAAAACCATCGGCTTAAAAGTCACACTCACATTTTTCACCTTATGACCCTGAGTCCTAATTTACGACCCTACGCTCTGATGCTCAGGCCTGGATCCATTCTCAGTAAAATTATCTTAGTGCAACTTCAATGAGCCCCCCAATCCGTTGTTTTAGCAACCTCCTGCATTTATTCTAACCAGATGCTTCTCTTTATTGTCCATGCTTACAGGCAAACTAACACAGTATTACGTTACTAGTAGCTGTAAGGTATTGAAACTAGCCAGTCTTACCATTAGATGATCATTTACAATCATTAACTCAATGTATTTTGTTTCCTCTTCAATTTTACGTGGAATCTGACGAACCTACAGATAGAGTGATATCTTCAGAAAACAAATTTCTCTTTTCATTCTTAACTCTGTTCTTAGATATCGATAATACTTCTAGTGCTTAATCACATGATTCAAAAAAAAAATCTTAAATATACCTTAAAAAGGCAAAAGGATGTCAAATTCATCTGAACAAGCAGGCAGAAAAAATGGGCATGCATTTTTATTGTGTAACTGGCTGGGATATTTTTTGGAGGGTGAATGAGAATGAATTAGATTTTTGTTTTTGTAACGCACGGTCCTCAAATTTCACCTCCTCCAGAACATTTACATAATCCTAAACAATTTATATAACTCTAAACCCTAACCAAGCCTGTCACCACACCTGACCCTCCATCATGGCTTTTTTAAAGTAAACCTTCTTTGGGCCTTGCTCTCTAAAAAATGGGTTGTTACAATAGGGTTAAAACATTAATTGTTGTTTTTACAGAGAAAGGGGATCACACTGACTTTTTTTTTTTTTTACTAACAAAAAAAAAAAAAATCTTTTAACAATTGTATTATTTATTCACATCCTGCATAATCCACATAATCCACTGAACCCAGTACTCTACTCAGTGCCACATTTACTTCTAGTTTACGACTGTGCTTCTCCATTAGGTCCCTGTTTTCCTGGCTTTTCTAAGGACAGTTACATCACCATGGTTTGACAATCCAGAGTAATGGCTGGTTTATAAACCACCTGACAGAGCCTCAAAAATGATTTCTGGAATTTCTCTAATCTCATTTTCACTCCTCTTTCGCCTCCAAGATGTTTCCAATGTTCATTATAGATGTAAAAGGCATCTTTGTCTCCAGCTGCTCTCAGTATTTCCTGCTCACCTGCACTGTTCATCACCCTTGAACTGGCCCTGTTTCGACCTGTACCATCATTTGAGCTCTAGTCCTAAAACATAAAGAATTGTTGCTACTGTTATCTTTCTAATGTAAAGATAAAAACTTGCAGTTAATGACTACTTCAATGGGAACTCAACTCTCAATTTATAATATTTATTTAAACCAAAGCCAAGGGATGTTACTAATCAGCATTGCAACATAAAAACATAAATGTTTCTTTAATTGGGATTTTGTGATACAACTCTATATTAAAACCGATGGAAAATATTTTTGCTATTTTTTTCATATGCAGTTTAGCAATGTAGATAATTTTATCATATTGATAAACACTATTTTAGAGACACTAATTTAGAGATTTAGTAGCAGAAGAATACACGGAGCTTAGGGAAGGAATTGCCATGTGGTTTTATAAAAATAAAGACAAGGGGGCTGATCTTGGCAAGGTGTGCATCTTGGGGTATCCAGAAATTCTCTTGAAACTGATAACTGATATTTTCATTAGCCCTCATCACTTAGGGGGAGCTTAATTCATAAGTAATATGTAGAAGAATCCAACATCATAAATATGCACACACCACGTATCTCTGAATATGTAAGTTTATATCTCCAACATTCAATCCCCGTTTTTGTAATCACTGTATTGGTACAGAGAGATCTCATGCCCAACTGGAAGCATCAACAGGACTCCCGTCAGTTCAGAATTAATTCGGGAGACACAAAACAAACATACATAATGGCATATTATTTATAAGTCAGCATATTGACACCTACCTGCCTTTTACTTCTTTTGTGTCTTGGCTTTACAACAAACTTCTCCGACGTAGTATTCATTTGCCAGAATTCTAAGCAGAAACACAGGCAAATACATCGACTCTTTACAAAATTAGAGCTCAGCAATTACTGACCCTGATGTAGTACATCTTCCCGTGCATCAGATATGGTAACAACTCCTCTTTACAAGCTTCCCGCTAGAAAGGAGGCAATGTTACAGCTGCTTCCCAGGGACACTGCTCTCATTGAAAACTCTACTAGTGGTCACCTAGGTCTGCTAAACCAGATGGCCTGGGGGCGTCACACTTTAAAAAGCATAGGAGAGGTTCTAAGCCAAAACTTCACCAATCCTGTGAGTGAAATATTATTAGCACAGTGTTCCCGTAGAATGACTCATATTTTCTGGAATTCAGCAGACATTCACAGAGCTCTTGCAATAGCTACCTAAATTAGTAAGGGCAACAGAAGGCAAAATTAATGCTTTAAGACGATTATATTCACAAAGTAAAACATGTTAGAGTTGGAAGAAACCTTATGGGATTTTGGCAATGCTCGCAGGCAATACAATATTCCTCCTTGCTAATCCCTTTGTGTCTTTAACTTGTTAAACCCCTAATCACAAGCACCAAGAAGTTTATTACCAAATCTATTACTAGCCACTCATGGAAGGGCACACAAAGGCAAAGCAGAAGACAACACTTGTTCTCACTCTTTTAAGCATCCATGTGTACTTCTCCATGATGTACTTTAATTTTAGATGCCTATTCTTTGTCTTGATTTTCTCTATACAAGAGAAATCTCCTTCCTTATCCTGCATAAATATTTTTGTTATTCACATACCCCCCATGAAGATATTTTTTCTTGAGAAGCAGAAATTAAATGTTTGTTTATTTTATAGCATGTCTTTCCCTTTGTTTAGTTTCCTTCTTTTGCACTATCTCCAAACTTTGGATATCCTTTTAGTCTCTGTGAGTTGAAAGCAGCTTTCAAGATTGCAGAGTCATTTCACCAATCCTGCAGAGAAGTAAACAGTACTACAGGAGCTGTGTAAAGTAAGGAACTTCCAATTCACCTATCTTGACTCTAATAAATATAAATCTATAAAATGCTGAATAGTTCAGTTTTAATGGTGACTACAGAAGGTTTCATAGACCTCCACCTCACCGTGTAGCACGTGAATTGAGGTTCATGAGATTCAAAAAGTAAGATTAAAATCAACACTAAGATCTTGACAGGCCTGCCCTACCAGAAAAGACCAAACCATTAGGTTGAACGGCCTATCTGACACAAAATGAAACTGTATTCTTTACCAAGAGTGGGTAGTTACTTATAAAACAAACCATGAAAGCAAAGCATAGGTAATTGGTATTCTACTGGCTAAATCTTACTGCCAATTTGACACGTAAAGGTTACAAACATCTTCCTATAGAGGGGCCTGGACAACTGCTTAAAAGAATTTTCATGGTGCTTTATCCCCATGAAGAGCCATCTGAGACCAGTTATACCACTGCATTTGAGGATTTTCTTTATAAAACAGGACTCCTATTTATTGCTTAAAGGCCTGCAAAAGTCCAGTCTCTAGAGCTCACAATGAAGGAGAACTACTTGAAAATTTTCTCATGTTTGTTCTTATTTATGCTTTATGTATGTTGACTAATTTAGACTGCATGCTAATGCCACGCATCTGACTCTCAACCTTTCACTTTAGTTTTCTATTTTTAAGTGGTAAAAATACAGCTTTTTAATCAATAAAATAATATTTGCATAGGTCCAGCATAAAGCAACAAAGATGATTAAGGGACTGGAGCATTTATCGTATGAGGAAAGACTAAGCGAGCTGGGCTTGTTTAACCTGGAGAAGAGAAGACTGAGAGGAGATCTGATCAACATGTACAAGTACCTGAGGAGAGAATGTAAAGCAGATGGGACCAAACTCTTCTCGGTGGTGGCCAGTGACAGGACAAGGGGTAATGGGTACAAGTTGAAGCACAGGAAGTTCCATGTCCATGGGAGGAAGAACTTCTTTCCTGTGAGGGTGGCAGAGCCCTGGCACAGGCTGCCCAGAGAGGCTGTGCAGGCTCCTTCTCTGGAGATCTTCCCAACCCGCCTGGCTGCCACCCTGTGCCCCGTGCTCTGGGTGTCCCTGCTGGAGCAGGGGGTTGGACTGGATGATCTCTAGAGGTCCCTTCCAACCTCAACCATTCTGTGATTCTGTGTATAGGATCTGAAACAACTTTACGAAGAAATGCAAACATTCTCCCTACTCTCACAAATCAGGCATCTCTGGAAGGGAGCAAACATTGACATTAACATGATATTACATGTTAACACTGCGCTATAATTCCAAAGCTGAATGAATTCACTCAGGGTGCATCTCCAGGGAGGGACCCTCAGGCAAAAAAACAAGACCAGCAAAATCACAAAGGAAATGCATGTAGCTGAGAAAAGCTAACTACAATTTTGACAGAAATATATAATCTCTAAAAAAGTGTAATGAGAATTCAAGTCACCCTAAAACAAAAGGACATCTATTATGCATTACTTGAAAAAACAACACATTCGATAATATGGTATTGTCAAAGCCATCCCAGGGAACTATATAGCTCCATACAGATTGTGAGGAAAAAAATATAATCTACTAAATTATGAGGTGCAAGTCTCTAGGTATGTGCCAGGTTATCCATCCGAGTGCTCCTTATTTAAACTCTTCATTACCTCCGTAGCCAATTTCAAAGCACAGTACAATTTATTCTCTTCTACAACAGCATTTTTTTAATTCCCAAGGAATGGACACATGTAAGAGTGTGTTGCTATCACTGTTGATATAACAATGTCTGCCTTTAATCTTACTGATGTCAAGTAATCCTTATTACTTGATTTTTGCCTTTCTAGCATCAGCACGAAGCTCCACTGAAGCTCATCTAGCCCATAATGAAGTGCTTAGTGGAGATCTCAGCTTATGCATAGCCTCTTTTAATGATGAGAAAGAAATTCTGACATCAAGGTAGAGCTCCTTAGGCTGGAGCCTAATTGTTAAATTAGGAGAGTAATAAAGAATATGGTCAATACTGATGATATAGCCTAGCAGAGTGCTTGCTACTAACAATAAAGATCCTGCTCTCTTTAGTCCCAGAAATACTGCTTCTCCACAACTAAAATCAAGGTGGCCCAATGCAGCTATTTCCTGTATTTTCCCTCACTAGTTCTCCAAACTACTCTGCTTTGCTTAAAAGCTAACAAACCCATGTACACTGTTCTCCTGGGCAGGACCAATCTACGTGCAGTGCCCAGCACAGTAAGTGCTATCACAGGACAAGTATTTTGTAATGTGAACACTCGACATCTGCAATTCTCCTTCAGTCTATAGAGGTTTCTCCCTAAATAACAGTTTCTATGAAGGACAGCTTCATTTATCTAGGATACACTTCGTAGAGTTGGAAACCGCATCTATAAAATTGACAAATCCTTGACAGAATGGGAGTATGGCACAAACACTGTAATTTTAGCTTCAATTAGTAAGCCAGCTTCTCATAGATAAAACTCATGATTTTAAAAACCTCCTATCCATCCAGACACAATGTCTGTAAAGTAATATGTCTGTGGGGATTCATCACTGTGCTTAACACAACTTCCAAATGCATGACCTGTGCTACAGCCCACAGTGTGACAGATACTGAACAGGCCGGAGAAGAGAGAGGCACAAAACAGCAACACTATTTGGCAAGTTCCTGTCCCCCTAGACTCATACTCACACCATGACACTCACCACGTATCTCAAAATGGGAAGAACTCATGAAGAGTTATCAACCATTGGCAACACACGGGTTTTTTCCAACACGAACATCTGGCTATCTCTGCCCTTGCTTTTCTATATCTAATCATACATAACAGTCCACAGACCACAAGACTTGTTCAAACAAACATGTCACAATGCGCAGGTACAGGTGAGATTTGATTCAGTGCTTCGTTTTCTTTTCCCCTCCAGTGCTTTCAGGGTTTCACATTGATTTTTTTTCAGTGCTTTTTATTTAGTAAAAAAAAAAAAAAAAAAAAAAAAAAAAAAAAAAAGCTACACGAATATGCAATGCATTGCCAAGATTAACAATCAAATATGATCAACAAACCTAGCCTTAGATTAATACAATAGTCATGAATATTTAAAAAATCATACCAGATGGCAGGTCATCCAAAGGAAATTCAAACAACTTGGATTTGTAAACAGAGTGAAAATGGAAGTCATCCTGAAACAGTAAACAGTTGCACGTATTAAATGAATCCATCCCATGAGAATTTGGCAGGCAGTTCCAAAGGGGTCCCCAACAGCCAACAACTACATTAGGGAAACTGCAAGCTGCAAGGCACCATTTTCGTAGACTTTTCTCCTTTTCTCAGTTTTGATGAGATCACTAATGACAATAATAATATTTTGACGCATGCGAGTACATCAAATGGAGTCAATTCAGCATCCTTAGTGCCCAGAGGCTGAGCTTAAGAGAGCACCTAAGGGCACTGAAGCAGTAGCAGAGGTACGGAACAAAACTGGAGTGTCAAGGCAGGAGAAAAGGATTCAAGGTAATCATAGTTTTTCTCTGCAGGTCTGAGGAGACCATACTGTCCTTAGTGCTATTCGGTGTCAAAGTATTAGGAAGTATACACAGATACGCATACTATAACGTCTGGAGAACTACTACTGTAATTCTCCCCCTACTTTCTTGGAATATACATGTGATGATGGGCACCAAAATACTAAGAAAATGACTTGGGAATGAGGGGATGGCTCTTTGGTCACAGTTCCTTATGCCTAGTCTATACCTATAAATGTCTGTATTCAAAAAACAAGCACCACTGTTAGCAATTCTACTTACATCTGAAGTGTAGTTTTCATCTGGCTCAATAAGGTAAGTATGATTTCCATCATAGAACATCCCACTGTTAAGAGCAGGAAATGCAAACACTGGTTTAATAAACAAACATTAATAGAACACCAAAGTATGTCTAGTTAAGTACACATATTTAAAAATTCAGGTATTTTGGAAAGTTAAAATCATTCCGGGATACCAATATGATTTTTTGTTTTTGGAAAAACTCTCCATTGCAAATAAACACTCCTCTCTTCTCCAAAACACTCCTACAACACACACAAAGACAGGAAATATGGCCAATAATGACAGTCAGATGATCCTTCCTTTTAATGGCTATATACAGTATTATATCAACATGGACATTACAGAACAACTCATGGTAAGGAGATGAAAACCCCCATCAGTGGTGTTCAGCTTCCAGTGGAATCTAGTGAAAATGTTGACACCGAAGATCATCCCTTCTGCCATGGTGCAGAATTCAGCGGTTCTTAACAGTGTAAAAACTTCTCCACCACAGAAAACTGAAGGTCACCCATGCTATGCACACTGCTACATGTATTGCAAAATCTGCCACTCTGGTAGCACCTATACAGCCACCAATTGTCCATGTCAAATTCCATCATATAGTTCAATTCTAAATGAAGAACAAAGTGAGGCGTTAAGACACGCTAAATGGATGAGGAAAACCTAAGAGAGGAACATCAGACACTTCCATATGACCACTTAAACACACATCAAAGATGAGGTTCTCTCCTGCAGTGATGTGTTCTGTCACAGGAAACCTTAACAGAATTTTAGTGAGGTTTGGTCCTTAATGTAATGCAGGACTTGTGAGTATGTGTCACTTAAAAAGAAAGAAACGTTCACGCAGATACTATTTTTCAAGAGCATAAAACAAAAGGGCATTTCTTATATCACCATCCTTTAGGTATTCAACCAAATCAGCAGTTTTGTTTTTACTACAGTGACACGCATGGTTGAGATTAGCTTGTAGCAGCACATCCCTTTTAAAGTGTCACTGCTAGGGGTTTTAAGCTTTGCCATAAATATAAGCTGTACGTTCAATCTTGGTACATATTCACAACAGCAGCAAAAAGCAGTATTATTTATTTACTGTTTTACAAACTTTACAGCATTAAAAAGCTATCAGAATTTTCAACAATAAACACAGATTTTTTTGCAGCTTTTTTTTTTTTTTTTTAAATCATCAAAAGTGGTTTTGGTTACACACAGGATTAGGTTCAATAAGTAAAATACTGTCATTCTGTCCAAATTTAGTAGTTAAAAATATCATGTTCCTTCCCAGAATGCAGGTTATATTCTAAAAAATATTAATTCCTATTCTTAACTATTAAAATTACTAGGCTTGCAAAACATTACAGATTCTCATAGGAACGTTTCTCTTAATACCCTGCATTTACAGGGTCAATCATGCAGGTTTCACAGAAGTACATTTGGGTACTGAGCACGTTTGACGTGTATCAAATAATGTCACTATATGTCATTAATGTACATCTAGAAATCAGAGCTGTTTTACCTTTCAATCCACCCCCGCCTATTCTCTAGAAATAAAGTCCACATTGCTTAAAATAAATACTCTAGCACCTGCTGTGCTTCTCTGATGAGGAACAAAATGAGATTTGGGGACATCCTGCAGCTCTTAATCAAGCAAAACTTCCTTGGCTCCCGTTGCAAGCGCAATCTGCGGGAGTGAGAGCCGGCAGCGAAGGGCCTCCTGCACAAGCGCTTCACCTGGTGGCACTGGCCTCGCATCAGGTCACTCCGGGGTAATAAATATAATAGTCAGAACCAGCCTATGCATCTGACTTGCCCACCTGAGAAGTGACTTCAGTCTGCTGTGAATGAACCGCATTTTCATGGGAGTGAGATGAGAGAAAACAATAGCAAAATATAAGCCATTAAAAAAACCTCAATTTTGATTACACAGTCTTCAAGACTTTGCAGTAATGAAATTCTAATTTGTGGTTGGAACAGCAGTTTTAATAGTCACCACCAGTGGGCAGCCAAATCATAGATGAATATTTACCTGGTGTAAAAGCATGACAGGCTTTGAAACTCAGAATTTTCAGTCACACCTGACTAGAGCATATGTGCTCTATATGAGCACACAGAACTGGTGTGTTTTAATGTTTTTTGCATTAATTCATGGGAAACTGTGGGTACTGCATATACCACAGAAAATAATGCTGGATAGCCTAGAGTTTGAGCTGCAGTGATACATTTTTCATTAGAGAAGTTATTAAGATGAGAAGAAATTTATAATTGTAAGATTAGTGTCACCTGGGCACCTTATGAACTTAATTTATAAAAGGAAGACCACAATACAGATATTACCATTCTTGATTTACAACTAGCTAAACAAATAAAGCATTATCTTGAGGAGATCTTCAGCAAAAATTCATCTCTTACTGGCCAAGTTCTAGGAGTTCTAGTAAGTGAGAGAGAAGATTAGCTTGAACTTTGGGAACATGAAGCTTGTTACTCTGTTAAAAGAAATTGGTCTGTGTTATCTTACATGAAGGACAATTCTGCTGGAATTTTATTGCCTCAAAAAAAAAAAAAAAAAAAAAAAAAAAGATACCTCTCAAAGAGGAGCTTAATTATACAGGATAAATATCTACATCTCTCATCACACGACTATGTTGGAGGGGACAAATTTGAATAGAAGGCAATTTAAGGATACAAAGCAGCATAAGGTTCAGTGTCGAGAAGCACCAAAAGGAGGCCAGGAAAGGCCATAGGCAGCCTCTTCTTCCCTTTCTGCATTTTCTCCTAAGAGTTTGAGCAGGGCCTAGGGGATTGCAAGCCAAGACCTAATGGATGGCTGCTAATGGAAGTCATGCAGTTAACCCCCCTTGGATGCATTAGGATACTACTATTTTTAGGCTCCCTGGCTACCCAGAACCTGAGCTCAGGTTTCTGGAGCTGCTCAATGTTGCAGAGAAAAGTGCAAAATGCATCTCTGGGTCAGATGATGAGTGCAAGAACAAGTCTTCTGCACACTCTCTCCCTCTTCCCAACAAAGAAAATAGAGATATAAATACAGATATATGATAGAAACCGCTGAAATACGGGTGTTTATATCTGGAAATAGAAAACAACAAGCTAAAGAAGGTCCCATTTGGCTAAGTCCTGCTTCACCAGAGGGGGGAGAGAAAAAAAAAAAAAAAAAAAAGCCCAGGTAATCTCCACACTCAGGCTCACTTGCTGCCACTCCTCACATGACCTTCAAGTGAAGGATGGCCTCAGTATCAAAAGTGCTGAGATTTTCTAATTCCCAGAGCCAAATGAAGTTATTTGGCTGCTCTGAAAACCTGAATAGAATTCTGTTAACAATGCCAAAAGCAGAGAGGGCTAGAAGCCATACTGTCCACACACAGCTCCTAGCAACCTTCAGATGACAGCAGTTTTAACTATTTTATCACTGAAATAGTATATTTTACTATGCTTTCTTCCCAAATTATGACACTTTCTTCCATATTTCGAAGACTTTAATATATCAAAAGTACTATCCCATGCACACAGGTTAAGATCAGCATTTCTGTGAAGAAAATGGACAGGACTAGAGAAACTCTAAACAGACAAAATTTGCTTTGTAAATACAATAGAGTAGAAAAGAAAAGTTTGTCATTGTAGTGATTAAAAAAAAAAAAAGAATATGGACAACTTTCAAATGGTTCATATTTCACATGTCATTTTTTATTGCAGTATCTTTTTATTTTTGTAGAACAGGATGTTTTGGGTTACTTTTGCCCTTGCTACTCTCTTATTTTTTTTTAAATGATGTCAGCCTTGCAGTCACTGTCTTGTGTGCTTGGTTGCTTTTATAGCAAGGATTTTACAAGGTTCAAATTAAAGCCACACTTTGAAAAGATTGATATTTAACAGTGGTTGCAACCTAACAAGAAAACAAACGGTACTTATTTTACTATAAACAGCTTTATTTTGTTTAAAAGACTAAGAAAAGCACAATAAAAACAAAATAGCAGACTTACTGAAGTCCATGGCATGTTGACAAGGCAACAAATGATACAGGATTTCCTCGAATTTGTCCCTGATAATAGCAATGTTCTCCACCCTGAAACAGAACATTAAGAAACGTAAATCCACAAAATGCCCCATACTATCACAATATGTTCTTTCAAACACCATGTTTTTTCACAATTGTATTAGCAAGCCATGGACATGGTTCCCAAAATCCTTTATGAGTTTGGCCATTAATGAGTTTGGTATCTAGTCTAACACAGCTGTTTTGACACACCGCACTGGATGGAGATACGTATTTGCAGTCTGTGGTCCCTTGCATCCTGAGACAGACTTCCGAGCTAGGAGGCTCCACAAGCGCCCTTCTTTCTTTGCTCACTATGAAGAGAGCTTGAAACGGGTAGCTCAGACTAGACACCTGGTCTGCATGTGTCTGTTTTGGATAAGATGAACTCTAGCCTGCAGCTCCAGCAATTTCCTTCTTTGGGGTACGAAGATAATAATACTGGATTCAAGAAAGAATTAAGTGCTTCTTAGTACTTTAAAGCTAATGGAATCTAACTAAAACCAAATGGTATAGGAATACAAAGAAAATCACTATTTGCCTCTTCTTGCCTGCAAATAAAATATATACTCTTCAAACCAAATCCAGCCCTTACTTATCAATTCCCCGCCTTTAGTTTCAGAGAAGTCAGAGAAGTAGAATGAGCCCTACTGCATACACACTTTCAGAGAAGTCAGAGAAGTAGAATGAGCCCTACTGACTGTAGTCAGTTTTGCATAATGTAAATATTTGCATACACAAGTAGAAAAGTAATTCAAAAGTCCTTAGAATTTTTCTTCCACATTTTCCACACAGAAAAACTTAGCTAATTGTGGCTTGCCACTCAGTCATGCCATGTTACTACTGTGCTGTTGCTGGTTATAGGACTATTTAAAGACAGAAAACTTTCTGGTTTTTTGTTTTTGTTTTTTTTTTCTCCCCTCTCAGTAGTAACGCTCTTAAGATTTCTATAACCTACTACCAAATACTAGCCTACAAGTATGAAAAATCTACCCGGCCTAATGTACCAAGCCACGTGAACATTCATGTCCATTTACAGTAGGGAAATGCATTATAACTACTGCTTTTCCAAAAGCCAGGAGTCACCTGCATGACTCAGGAACACACAGCTGATGGTCAACATAGCTGCCCATTTTAAATATATGACAAGCTCTTGTCACACTCTCTTGGATTTTGTTTTTCAAATATGGAAAATATTTTTAATCAACACCAAAATCAAGCCAAAAAAAGGCACCGAGTATATGTTGACAGCTTTGTTTTGATTGGGAAATCCTGCTTCTGTTTTCTTACAAGGTATGCAAAACTGCACCTGAAAGCATCTCGTGGTTTTGGGTGCCCCCATGCTCAGGTGCTCTCCTAGAGGCCCGGTACCGGAGACAGTTATTCACGCACAGCCGCGTGCAGCGACACAGAGCTGCTATCAAGGTAGCCACCAAAAATCCTCAGCCCATCTCAAGGGCTTCTCCAGAGGCTCTAGGTACATGAGGCCGAAGGCTGCTGACCGCCGTCACAGCAGGCAGCGCTCTGCAGGGGACCAGCAAGGGCCATCAGCAACTCCATCTCCTACCCATCCGTGTGCTTTCTTCTCTGTGTTTCTTAGATATAAGAACATCTTCAGCAAACTAGCCTGCAGAGGGACTACCACTTTGCCTATCACTCATTTTCACTATTTTATTTTATTCTTGTTTTTAACACCCACTTACATCCTGTATCTTAATTACTTGAAACTCTCTTGATTTGCAGTTTTCTTTCTCTTAGGCTTTGAATGTCCCCAACAGGGCCACAGCACTGTCTAGGGCTTTCAGGAGATTCCAGAGGACACGAACAAAAAGTAAATAGAGAATCCAGTAAGTTAATAACAAAATAATCAAATGACATAGATGAATTAAAAACCTTATTTCGTAAGAAATAAAACGCTCTCTGAAATGAACTCTTCCAGTAATATTTCTGAAAAAGAAATAGGTACATAAATATGGAAATAATATTGAAAAAAAACTATTGGTAGAGTTGTACTCCTATCTGTAGGAGGAGTTTGGAGCATTTAATCAAATTGCTTTTTCCTCATCAAATGCAGTGAATATGGATCACAAATAAAATTCAGGTTCCATTAGTTTGCAAAATCATTTCTTTGTAACCAGGAGGAACATTTTTAAAAACTAAGAATCCAAGTCAGCATCTGAAAAGTGTTTTGATGTTCTTAATGAGAATCAAGTAAAAATCCCTTGATAGTACCTCTTAAGTTAATTATTCCATAATAAATCTATGAACAAAGTTTTCAACATACTTATCTAACAAAGAAAAACTGCTTTAAATTCTGGCTTAGGAAAAACACAACTCAGACACAGAAATTCTGTTCTACTTAATCAAATAAAACCAATTCAGTTCATTGATTTACTGAAGCTCCCACTACCTCTGGCAGACATAAATGTAACTCTGATCTCAGCCTCAGGGACCCATTCTTATCATTTCTATACATTAACATACATGTGATATTTTTAAAGTGGACTTGCATGTTCCTATCAAGATATTATAAGCCACCTCAAAAACAAACATTGCAAGTTAGCGTGTTCAAAGGAAAATGACTATTTTTCAAATATTTGATGCACTGAAGGTTTTTGTTGTTGTTGTTGTTGTTTTTGGGGGGGGGGAGGGGAGAGGGGTGTTGTTTGTTTGTTTGTTTTTAAGAGAACTCTTCAGTAAAGTAATTCTACCAGCAGGATACTCTCAAGCAAAGTTACAGACTTGGACTTGTGTCAGATTGTCACCTAAATGTCATACTCCCAGCAAATTCAACAGAAGCGATACGGTGTAAGCGTGTGGTGGTAACACCGGACAGCTTTGGAATGAAACATCCCCTTTGGATTGCTTACCATCCCCTGCCGGAGCACCACAAGTGGATGCTCTGGTGGGTCACTCTGGTGACCCATAGCACGCTGTGCGGTGGGTGAAAACTGTACACTCTACTCCAAGGAGTCTGTGACACTCAATTCCAACAGCTCCCCTAAGAAAACCTGTGAAGAGAGAAACACTAAAACTATTAAGCTTTGGAGCAGTTCTGGATGGAGAAAACAGGACAATGGGCTGGATGCTACAGGTAACCTCTTCTTTGGAGTACAAGCAATTGGGACGGGAAGTCTCCTCCACTGTCTCCCAGCAGTATGCACTGAAGGTGGCCGAAATGCTCGTTGCTTTCGACGTGCACTAAAGCTCCTTTAGAGAGGCACTGTAGTACATTGTACTTGAGGAAGAATCTCGCAATATATGAGATCTAAGATTCCCAAAAGATTAAACACAATCATCACAGTATCTGGTTTTGCTCTGCTCTTGGAAACACTCACTGAAGGACTGAGGTTGTCTCTCTTCTCTATCTGTAGCAGTGTGACAGGAATTGAAAAAATAATCCAGGAATTTCACTTTCCTGAAAAAAATTCCAGTACCCCATAAGAATTAGATATCCTCCATGGATGAAGTCAGCAACATAGTCAATTACAGTCCAATCCTTACTGCCAAGATCTTTTTCTAATGAAAGGGCTATCAGCTTCCCACAGGCCCTATTAAAACTTCTTTCTATTTTCTAAAAACAAACAAACAAAAAAAAAACCAGTAATTGCTTATTCTAGAGAAACAAAATTCTACAGTAGTCTTTGTCAGCTACTGGATAATAATTTTGCGTTCAGATGCTGTTGAAATGATGCAGCTCTTCGAATATGCACGTCAGCCACAAGTGAGACACATACATTTATCCCCTTCTGCTTTAATAATAAACCTGGCTGGTCAGAGTCCAGGAGAAAACAATACTAAATATTTTCTTGAGATTCACCTTCATGGCAGTGCTTGTTATAGTCCCCGTTACAACATGTGCACATTAACACTCACATAGTATCCAACAACAGCCTAATCCTCCTGCAGAGGGGAGGAAACGGTATCTTTGCCTTCACAAGGTGCACACATCCCTTCTTCGGGCTGCGGTTGGCACAGCGCAAGACACATTCTCTGCCAGGCCCCGTGGCTCTGGGTTATCCTTTTCCCCAGTTCACCAAGTTCTCCTTCCTTCACAACATCTCTCATCCTTATCAGTGAATTCCAAGAGCAATATGGAAAACGTAGGGATTAACAAAAGTTCGTTTGTTTGGGGGGCTAAAAATGCAGCATTCTACAAAAGCAGGCAAACAAACCAAGAACAGAATGACTCCGTGATAGGATCAGTTAAAGCAAATGGACCATCATGACAGGGGTCAGCCTATGACATAATGTTGATCTTCATGCTTAAATCACATAATTTAAGCATGAATCCTGAATTAGACCCCTCTTGCCCTCTGAACTGCTCTAGCTCTTTGCCAGCCAACTTGCTACCTTTATTGTCCCATGTCAGTTAGGGTTTCCCTACAGTCTATCTGGGTAGTTAGAGCAGCAAAGACCTGGAAAAAAAAAAAAATGGGAAGGCAGAAAAGTTGGCAATGCAAGTAAATTGTCTCCACTCCTATCCCTTAAGACATCTTATCTCCGGTCAGAGAGGCACCAGCTGTTGGAGTAAACACAAAAGGGACATGAAAAGCACATTGACCAATACTCAAAAATAAGGAGGGAAATAAGAGCAGCCATTACAGTCAGCGATGACTGGGGTTCACTTCCCTCTGCAGTCTCAGGGAAGAAAGTATTTGCTGACAATATACTGGAAGTGTTTGTTATTCACCTCAGAGATACTCTGACCTTCCCAGGGGAAGCAAGTTAAGGATGTTCATACATCTTCTTTCCAATCACCCCATCGGATCTTCCAGTAAGTATTTTCTTCTGCAATTAGGAGAGATACTTACCATTAAGACTCACGCTACATTCAGGCACTGGACCTAAAATTAATAACTTCCTCTTCTGAACAGCTACATATCCCTATTTTAACATTCATTAGTCCAAAGGAAAGAGGTCTGCCAGTCTGGTTCAGATCCTGCTAATACAGCCCCCTCTTTCTTTGCAGCAGAGAGCTCCCAGAAGACAAGCTAAGGACCAAGCTACTCTACTGTGAAGTGCCAGGTAATGATCTGCTCTTAAAGTACTACCCACTGCAGGGTCACAAGCTTTTCAGCTGCTTCCTTAATCATCACTTAGGTCTATTTACAAATTATTGATGCTTGCACAAGTTTTAACCCAGTGATAACTAAGCTCAACATAAATATCAACAGAAGAAAGCCCAGCTCCAGCTTTTCTCCCCTCCGAGTAAATGACGCGCTACAGATGAGTTTCCATTTCTAACAACTCTTTGGACTGTGTCGTTCAAAAAGGTAGTTCCATTGCACCAAACAAAATCTCTTTTATTTGCCACATCCAAGTGCAAGGGGGCCCTGCCGGCACGGCCGCGTTGCCTCGCAGCAGGACCAGAGACGCAGGCTCAGCCCTTGTGCAACCAAGCAGCAGCTCCAGCGAACGGGGCGCTGTTTTTTGTGGAGCAGCTTTCTGGATTTTGCTACTGCAGACTCCTAAAACCCAAGCATTTGGGAAATTTAAATGGTGCCCTCTCTTTGTAGGACAGTTATTACACATGCTCATATAATTCAGAGCCAGAACACAGTACTGACATTAGGTAATAACATTATTTCAGATTGTGCAATCAGAGAATTAGAAATATGATTTCTAAAATGAGAAATAAAGCATCATTGCTTCTAAAATTCACCACAACACCCACGTCAAAAGACTGCGGGCAGCATCCTTAAAACCGCCCGTTTGCTGACCTGCTGGCCTGCGCAGCGGGCGGCGGAGTCAGGCCGCCTCGCCGACGGTGACGCGGGGCCCGGCTGGGGCAGATGGCGGACGCGAGGCCAAGCGAGGGCTGTGTTCGCCGCCCGGCAGCTACGGGAGAAGACGCCCCCTGAGCAGAGCTGCCGGGCGTGCACGGAGAGCCAGCGCAGGGCCATCTGCTCGGGGAGCTGCCTTGGCATCCGCTTGGGAAACAGCCCCTTGCCTTGCCCGGCCTCAGCCTTCAAGGAAACGGCTTTAACGACCGCCTGCCAACGCAGGGGAGGCGGAGGGAGCAGGGCTGGTCGCCTCTTCTTCCCTACTCTGGTATCTTCAGCTCGGCTCTTGTGACGGGGCCTGGTGTCCCTGAGTCACGCCACACAGGGAACTGCAGGACAGCTGCTTTGTGCCGATCCTCTGTGTCTGTATTAGAGGAAAACAAACTTTACAGAGGCTACATAAAGATCTTCATATCCTGCCCATTCTGATCTTTCACATCAGCTCACGAGCCAATCCTGAGTCTTGCGGAGCCAAGCTGTAATGACGCGAAGGGCCAGATGCCCACGAATACGGCGCGGGAGACGGGCAGAGAGCCGCCGGCACGCGCCCGCACCCACGCGGGTCCACAGCTCCGCGCAGCGCCGAGGAAAACACCGAGCAGAGCTCCCTAACTGAGCTCTGCATTCCTGAAATGTCTCTTGAAGTGAGAATGCCAAGCTCTAGATACATTAACCCATCAACATATAATGCAGTGACGGTTTCGTTTCTATAGGAAACGAGAGATGTGTCTAGACAGGGCTGTTTACAGCAGCCAAGATGAAGCAAAGCTAAAGCACATTGAAGCGTTGTGTGCATGCGCTCTCTCAGACATACAGCAGCTTCAGCTTGCTTTAGCTTAATTCTCCTTCAAGGAGATTAAGTTACACCCAAAAAGGATACTTTTATTTTTTAATAAGAACATCTACAAAGGGATTTAACGTACTTTAATACTGTATCAGTAGTTAATTTGGCTTAGCTATACTCAGGGTTTGCATGTAAACATGGCCTAGTTTTACAGAACATTTGGACAGGGCCACTACCTGCCTGCTCCTGTGCCTACTCTTGTATCCCATGGTAGAACAACAGCTCACAAAGTGCACACAGTCCAACAGGATGTTTCTATGAACCCAGTCTTGGACTGCTCCATTCCTGCTGGGGTGGAAGGAACCTGAGGTGGGGGGCACTCAAAAGATGATCCAGGAATCCATCACTGGGGCAAACATCCACAATCCTATATAGATTTTAAGCACTTGACAGATTTGGCTTGCAGACAATTTTTTTTTTTTTCCTTCCATGACTGGCTTAAATATAATTAAACAATATAGTTAAACCTGCAAGAATCTACATGAGTCATGATCCAAGATTCATCCCAGTATAACACATTTAAAAGTGTAGCCCAGGAAAGACTCCTAGTACTAAAAGCTGCCACTTCTAAATCTTTTGTTCCCAACAGCAGGATGTTCAAGCAAATAAGCTGGTAATAGCCGAGATATACACAGACAGATACCAACAAATATTTAATTCAAAACTACATGGAAAGTACCAGCTTGCAGGACCTTTAGGTCAGAGAAATGCACGTATGATGACTGATTATCTTGCAGTGGTGTCCCCTGCAAGATATTGGAATTTACTACATAATTCAAACAATGTTAAAACAGAGAAAAAACATTCCTGAACTCCTATTGATTCAAGTTGACAACATGACAATGCTAGACAAAGACATCCAGAGATACTGAAAATGCACAGAAATTTTCACATTTTGTCAACTCATCAGAGCATGTGCAGTAGCATTAATGCTATCCAAACTCTACTGGAATTAATTTAACCAATATAGTGGGATCAGTTCCCATCGACATGAGGGCATTCTGATGACACCTTAGAGTCATTCTCTGCTCCTCTACTACACTCTCACCTTTTTCTTTTTGCAGAATTTTCAATTTATGAACTCCCGGCTTATAGAAGAAACTCCTAATATTAGCCCCTAAGTGAAAGAAATTGCAATTTGTACCATTGAATTTCATCCGCTTTTATTTACTCCATTCAAAGATAGCCAGTTCTCCATCTGATTCCTTTGTGTACTGAATTTCCTAATTTTGGATCACCAGCAAATTTCACTAATACACTTTTCTATCGAGGTCATTAATGACAACATTTGATAAGAGCAGTCTGAACACCAGTCCTGCGGAAATTCCCTACCAATCTGCGTCAGACTCATGGGCTCCCTGTCTGTGTGTCTGATGTTCTTCTTCGACTAGTTCACAATGCAAATTATGGCCTAGATTTATTAATGATTTGCAATGAGGCAAGTAGAGCACAATAGAGGGAGTAGGGGAGAGGGGCTCTGATGATGTTAAGGGATTCCCCTGTTTAAATTCTTTTACTGAATAAGCAAGAGTGTTTTTGGGGGGGGGTGGTTGGTTGGTTTTTCCTTTTTTTTTTCCTTTTTTTTGTTACTGACAGCTTCTCTAGACACAGCAGACAAAGCCCTGCCAGAAACGGGCACATGTAAGTGTTACATTATTTATAATTAGCTCCTTTTTAGTTTCATTTTTCCTCCAGTTTGTGCACTACGTTGTGCAACCTCAGGGGTATCATCACAAACAGCTTCTTTACCAACATATGCTCAAACCTCCTATCCCACACCTCTGCACACCACTCTGCATCACACAAGACCTGTTTTTCAAGAAAAATATATCATTCCTATCAGGAAAGCACACATAGCACATAGGCTTTTCTGACAAGTTGATATTCCTTCCTATTTGCTTGTGAAACTGCAAGTTATCAAAGGTCAAAGAAAAACGATCAGAATAATTCCTGAGTAGAAAAGATACAGCTCAGGGAGTGTATCCATTTCCTTAAAACAGGGAGGTGGCAATGGAAGCTCCTTGCTCCATAAAACTTGCAATACAGCACTTGACAATAAAATGAGGAGGTCACTGAGTAGGAGTCTATCTTTGCTGCACCCCAAACTGCTGTGTCATTAAGTCTGGTCAGTGTCTCGGGGGATGCAGTGCAAACACTGAATGCTCCCCGGGTATCATGAACGCAAAAAGATCTCATGACACACAGGTACAGCAGCCGATCTCAGCTAATGGACTGTACAACTCCTAAAGCAGGCCTGGCTTCAAGCAGCGGGGTTGACAGAAAAGGCAAAATATGGGATTATCATGTACTGAGCTCTCAAGTGTCCCCAGCCACCTTTGTCCTCAATCCTTAATATTTTGCTCCCTTCTGTATTATTCTCTTTAAGAGGGACATTTAAATAGCCCTTCAAAAATGTCACTGACATAGTGAAACTGAGATTTTAATCACAACACAGCACTGAACAGCAGTAATTTTCCTCTCTTGTGCGTAGGCATTAAAATAGTTACCGTAACAGGCATCCCATGCTTGCTACCAGCCAAATGAGCGACAGAATGAAAGGAAAGGGTGACTGCTTCCAGAAGCTCAGCACTCTCATTGCTGTGATGGATTAAAATTCACGTCCCCCAACTCCTCCATCTCCCCCCAAAACAGGGGAGGTGGGGGGGTATGGTTACCTACCATAACCCTATCTGTGTAAATTCTCTGACTGGGTATGGAATTATTTTCATTGCTTAATTGTTTCAGAACATAATTTTCCAGGAGCTCTTCATTCTTGGGGAATACAAAAAAAAAAAAAAAAAAAAGGAAACACTTTATCTTAGGTAGAAAAAAAACAACAATGTGAACTACTCAGCACTATGACTGTTTTTTTGCCTTTCATCTCACTGACAGCATCAGTGAGAGACTGAAAAACGTTTAAAAAAAAAAGAGAGAGAGAGCGAGAGAGAGAGAGATAAAAGGACACAGAGATATACTGCAACAACATAAAGTATACACAAGCTGAGTATTTATGTGCTGTGCTCATAGGATGATCTCAACTGACACAATCAGGAAAAGGCAGTGCATGAAGGGCTTTTCTCTTTCTTGTTAATTGATTATTCTCTTTGCTTCCCGAGGGAATCTGGGACAATTGCTGCTTTCCCTAAGCAGTTAGAGACATGATCTAAAGTAAAAGGTGGGGGCGGAGGTAAAACACAGAAATAATTTCAACAGTTAACTCCTTTTTCTTCAGTATTGCACATTGTGGCTCATTTAATCAGCATGTCTTAGGTGCTGCCTAACTGTGTCAAGGACCAAAAACACCTCCCAGAAAGACCCCCTGACTCTTCTGCAACACCTAAATACTCACACCCTGCAAAAACGCAGCATAAACATGTTCTGCCTTCACAGTGATCCAAAGTATTAATGAATTATGAAGCAATTAAACTCAATTTTCTAATAAAAAGACATGATAAACAGAGAACTGTCTTCTCTACAAAAATTCCTTCGCTTCTGAAATGTAGGATTTTAAAATATACACTTCTTCCTCTCCCTAACATCCTGGCTAATGGCAGAGGCTCCATCTATATTGTGCAGAACAGGAAGTTTTACTCGGGGGCCTGTGAGGGGGCGGTGCATTAAAAGTAGCTCTTATCAATTCTGCACTGCATACGAGCCAAGGAAGCATCTGCTCCCCGCACACATCGTCACTAGCAGCATTCCCAGCCCGCCGAGCGCACGTACAGCCGTATTCCCTGCGCCGGCTCAAGCTCCTGCCATCTCCCATATCACTGGCGGCACAACTAACTGCAGCACTGACTTCTGGAGCGTTTGTGCACTACGGCAGCTCTGAGAGATGCAATGAGGAAAAGAGGGATGTGTTTTATAACACACACCTCCCCGCTAGGGAGGCCAAGGACAACAAAGGCCCCTTCGCCATCTCTGCAGTCCAAAAGGCTCGCTCAAAGCCCGCAGTTGGGAGTGGATGGCAAATGTTTTTTTCTGTTATCCTTTGTGGTTTTTCTGTCTTCCTTTCTCTCAACAAAGAAGAAAGAGGGATGTTGCTTGGCCTCCTCCATCCCTGCCTATAGCGAAACAAAAATCCCACGGAGGAGAGCAGAGAGAGCAGCCTGTTGAAGTAAGAGATACAAGACTGACTCCTACTGAAATCCTGCTCGCCCTGCACCTGCTGAGGAACTAGTGGCGGATCAGCGGGTCTTTTTTTGAGACCTACTTATAAATTCCACTCTTTCACTATTTTAAAATGAGTATCTACATAAGCAATCTACACAATTTCTAGGATTTATCATCATTATTCCTGTTTTTCCTGGAGTATATAATAAGCACCAATTCAAGAGTGGTTTTACTAGTTACTATAGAACAGCATAGAAATTGAAGATACTAAATCACCACCGTGACAGACCCTGGCACAGGCTGCCCAGAGAGGCTGTGCAGGCTCCTTTTCTGGAGATCTCCCAAACCCGGCTGCCGCCCTGTGCCCCGTGCTCTGGGTGTCCCTGCTGGAGCAGGGGGGTTGGACTAGGTGATCTCTAGAGGTTCCTTCCAACCTCAACCATTCTGTGATTCTGTGTGACAAATTACATATATATATATATTTGCAATAAAATTTTCAAAATCATTTGAACTAAAACCGGAGTTCAGTTTCTCAAATGCAAAACAGATACTGCTCAGCATCAGATACTTCTCAAAAATAACTTCACAGACCAGCAGGGCTCTTCAGAGCACTTACTGGTGCTCTGCAAACTGGCTGGTCACACGGAGCTGGATTTTCTATCAAGCTATTGGGTATCGAAATTAGCCTTGCCGGGTGCTCTCAAAGGTACTCCGCAGCCTGAACTCTTCCAAAAATCTTTTGATTCCTGAGCTTTTCTGAAAACTGGGCAGTAAATGTGGCCCTTAAATTCTTTTGGACATTTCCAAATTTAATTTCCTCTGGTTCCAGATGCTCAGCTGCTGCAAAGCAAGGGAAAACCAAGTTATTTCTCTCACTAGTCCACTTGTGTAGGATTGCTCCGTGCGAAGCTCCCCCAGGGGAGCAGGAGCCTAGGGCAGCAGCAAGCGCATCACCAAAGGGAAAGAACACATCTGGGTTTTGCTGAACAGGATGAAGCAAGAGTGACCCTTTTGTCATAGTTCCGTCCCTCTCGTGAGCCAAGATCACTGAAGAACACCACTGCTTTACTTAAGAAGAGTTGATAGCACTAAGTTATCTGCTGAAAGCAGTCGCTGAAGTTACCCTGCGATTCTGCACAGCTGCTGCACGAATGGGAGATGAGCTCCGTGATCCCAACAACTGGGCGTGCTTTGCCCAGAAAACTTTTTCTGACCCCTTCTCTTAAAAGTCTGATTTGGCCATCTCTTCCCCACACAACTAGACATTAGAAGAGCCACTGATTTCAAACATCCACTTACAAGAAAAAAAGCTTATTCACCAGAACCACATTTGTCCTAATTCGGTAATGAGGCTCAGGATGTTTAACTCTATTAACTTGCATATACTCCTTGACGCAAAGAAATGGTTTTTTTTGTTCTTATTATTATCAGCTATTATCTTTATTTCTGATTTGACTCATGTTCTGAATTTGAGTCAAGGTTTCTTGACTGCAGAACGTAACTGATTGGGAAATTGTTCTCTACAATCTAATGCAATATATACACGTCTCAATCTGATAGTGTATTCGGATTGCTATCAGAGAGAAAAAAAAGCAGATTTCAAGCTTGCAAACTCTAGGAAACATCTTGAGGTATTCAGTGGTTGCAAAATTGCTTTCTCCATTTCCGCTTTTGCTTTCATGTTGCTGTAGAGGCTAATATATTTGTTTCAGGATATTTAGGCAATACCAGACTTAATAAAACTTTTTTTTTAAATAAAATGTAAATTCTGAACAAAATTTGACCTGTTTTTCTCCTTTAAGGAGCTTCAATTATGCACAGCATATATTATACTTATGCATGCTTTGTATAATCTACATTAATTTTAAATCTGACTTCCACACAATATTATCATAACAAACACAAGGTCCTCAGGGAAATTCTTCCATATTGTATACCAAAAGCACTCATGTAAACGCAGGACAACATTTCTTAGAAAATATATTGCAGCAAGCATATTGTGGCCATCACATCAACAAATGTTCAGAGAAAGAAACCCACAATTTCAAATGGTGACCTATAATACATGGAAGTCTTGCCATTTTCACTTATGACTTGGATTTTTGTAAGATGGAAAAAAAGCTGGCTACAAAAATAGAACGATTTGCTTCAATAGGTATCAAAAGTAATTTTTATGTATTTGTTAAAAGGACTGCTAGGTATTTTTCATGGATACCATTCTAACATAAAAACTAACGCACTTAATTTGTCAGTAATGTCTGTGCCATGGTATTTAAAAAGCTGCAAACATGCTTTGCTCGAAAGAGGAAAACAAATCACCTGAAAATCAGATTTCTCTCTTTTTAAGAAAATAAAGGAGTTTGCATTAACATCAAAAGCAAAGCAGATAAAAATGTAAGGCAAAGCAGAAAAAGAAAATTCTTACTTTAACTTCCACCGCCTTTCCACCTTGCTCGATATGCCTCTCAAGATACTCAGAAGACAGCAGATCACTGCAAGAAAAAAGAATGGTAAGCTTAGCACATGTGTTCTTGCGCTCTCTCTCAGCAAGCACTGATTAAACATTAACATTTGAAAAGGGCAAAAACCACAGGATACTTTTCCTAAAATGTTCAAAAAAAAGACTGAAACACCTAGTTCCAGCGGAGTTACCCTGCACATGGGATAAGCTGGATTTTAGGTACCAAAAGGCGAGACGGGGAAAACTGGCATTTTCCTTACAGAATGCTCAAAGAGAGACATCGATAATGGCTTTAATTCAAGAAATTTCTCATTTCTGCTAGAAGAGAACAATTCGGATATCAGGTAAGCCTATTTTTTTTTTTTTTAACTGGTAGGGTGAGAGAGCAGTTGGAGTCGCTGCTGCATCTGAACAGAAAGGATCTCCAGGAGGCTGGGAAGAACACAAGGGTACAATAACGAGGTGACATTAGAACAACAATATATGGCCTAAAAGTGAGTTCAGGACCGCGGTGACGGCGAGACGGAGCCCCGTCCGCAGGAGCTGCGCAGCACCACAGGCCCGTGGCCGCGGCGCCCCAGGACTCGGCGGGCGACATGCTGGCCACGGGCGCTCCTGGTAGGGCCGACGCTGACTGTGGAAACTAAGCTCACGCTTGCTCTCTCTGGGAACCCTGCGGCTTTTACAGTGTCAGGAGAAAATGATCTGGCAATGATGAGCCCTGCTTCAAAAGCACACAGGAATTCAGAGCAAATGCTAAAGAAAATAAAATAATTAGACCTGAGACAAATATCAACGGATAAAATGGACTCCACGCTTATTGCGATGCCTCATGCCGAATCAGAGCCCTACCACAAGCCTGCCGAGCCAGACAAGCCAGTGGTACACATCAGAAGTTTAGAAGTTTCAGAGCTGAGATGGAGCGCGCAGGGAAACCACAGTGCCGGGGGTTTGCCACGGTGTCCTCACCGCCCGCGTCAGCGGGAGCGGGGCCGGGAGCCGTGCCGATGGCAGCCCGCCCCGGGTGCGGGGTACAGCTCCTTCCGCTTCCTGAACTTTGGCATCAGCAACATAGACTTTGGGGGTTTTTTGACAGTATTCTCATGAGTGATTGCCTAGAGTGAACCCAGGGTGAGGCAGCGTTGATAGCGTAGAGCCAGTCCCATCAGCCTTACAAACTGCCTAATTTGGTATTTACATTAATAATCCAAACACAGAAACATAAGAGCGGTCTAATGAAATACACTGATAAGGCTAAGCTGGAAATACAGAAGAGGATAAAAGAACTCCCAGAGGAAAGAGCTGGATGATCTTCATACTGGATGTTAGAAAGAGGATAAAATTGAACTGTACAAACAGCATATTTATGCACTTAAAGGCTAAGGGGAATTTCTCTTCTGTTTTTTGGAGTGCCTGTTATGTAAGGAGGAGAAACCTGACTCTACTTGTCTCTGACAAAATGGTTTTTTCAAATCAATGCTGCATCTTCCTGAAAAATACAACTGTCATCCCAGAATCTATCAAGCAAGATTAATGCTGAGTAAAACTACAGGAAGATTAATAGCACTGTCCAAGGGAGAGCTCTTCCCCACAGTGTGTGCAGGTGCTGGACAGCTCTGCTCCGAGCCCGGCTGGCCAGAGGCAAGGAGAGGCTTCCACGGCAACCTGGCCATGGAAAGCCCCCAAAGTCTGGCAGAACTAACACTGGGAGAGGGTCTGAACACACCAGATTATGTGCCAAGATGCAAAGATACCTTACTAAAATATAGCAAATATTAACACACCACGAATGGACATAGGCTGTCCAGGAATAAATGGAGATTGGATTATTATTAAAAACTTTATATTTTATTGTAAGCAACAACTGACAAAAAGAGGGATGCTAAGAAATTTCTGAAAAGGACCATCTATGGGACAACTGCTCACAAGGGTCAGGCTCCTTTGGCACCATCAGTGCTCCCTCAGCAGCAAGTGTTGCCACCTCCCCTGTGTCACCACTAGCACTCATCAAAGTGCTCTTGGTGTCAGGACTAACACTCATCAAAGTACTCTTGGTGTCAGGACCAGCACTCATCAAAATGCATGTGGAAGGTTTCTTAAAAGCATGTTTTTGTTGCATTAGCTAATTAAAGTCCCTTGTGAAGAGGTGTGACAAGCTGCAGAGCTGACGCAAGGGATGGAAAGTACCCAGGCAGCTGTAAACAGGGGAGGAAGAAAAAGCCCGTGAGCCCTCACTCCTTCCCACAAACTCGCCCGCTAAGACACACAGTTTCTTGGCATTCACTAAACCTTCTTTGCAGCAAAAAGCTACACTTCCTCTCGCTGGTTTACTAAAGGTTCTACTTTAACTCTCAGCTGTTTCTAAAAATAAGGAAAGAGAGGCAAAAGGACTGGGAATGACAAGTGAGCCAATGCACAACTGCTGGGGACTCAGCCTGCAGTTTACAAACAGGTGACAGGGTTAATTTAAAGAGATTTTAAAGTCTAACCTAAATAACAGGGTAGGCAGAATACACCCAGGAGTATTTTATTAGTAGAAACCATCCCCCCCCACTCCCCCCCCAAAAAAATAGTGTAATTATTGACTCACTGCACAGAAATATCACCAAAAAAAAACCACAACACTTACAGATCCAACAATCAGTTCTCTTACAAACTGAGCTAAAATATAAAAACGACACACAATCTTATGCCAAAAGATAAGTTTATCTTATGAAACTGCCTTATATGTGGAGTAATATTTTATTTTCAATAACTGGAAGGCAAGTAACTACAAAATAAAAGCCATTTCTTTAAACCAAACAGAAAGAACTGCAGTGAAACACTTGTGAAACACGATGAAAATTATTTAAGCAACAAAAAGACACTGAGCATTCAGCAACAAAATAACATGCATTCAGCATAAATCACACAATCCTTCCCTATGATGATAGAGAGGAGATAAGAATAGTTTAGCTTGCCTGCCAATCTATACTAAAAGCCATCTGTTGGGTTTAGTTTTACCAAAATTATAAAGAAAATCTGCATGTGAAACAGTAACAGTTTGTGAAAAAAAAAATCTAGGAATACTAGAGATGCAGAAAATTATGGTGAAAAAACATCCACCCTATATGAGAAAACACAGTAGTCTGAGATTTTCAAAAAGAAGTCCTGAGACATTGAGACAAATTCTTTGAAAAGGAATCCACATATGTTAAGACCTAACCACACAGGAAAAATCCACATATGTTAAGGTCTATAAATAAAACATTTCACCAGAAGCACATGTGACCTATGTCTTTTACAAGGGGAGAAGAAAAAAAAAACAAAAACAAAAACAAAAAAAAAAAACAGCTACATTAATAACAGCAATTCTGCTTTTGAAGTTCTCTTATTCTACAAGTGTACACAAATAAAGTAGCGGAGCTTGTTTTGTTTACAGCAGCAGCTGCATCACTGAGCACCACTTTGGGTCACAATCATATCAGTCCATCCCGTGCAATTCCAATAGCATGAGGGCCAGGGTAAAACAAAAACAAAACAACAACAACAACAACAACAAAAAAAAAAACAAACCCACAAGCTCCTCCCTGCTTTTTCAGGAGCAGGGGCAACTCTCCCAGATGGTCACAGCAGCAGTACAGAGACGAAGGAGATTTGGGGAATTAAACTGGCTCTTTATATAATAAAACCTCAGTTATGGAAAGCATTCCCAGATGTTTTCAAGATCACACTTATACATGTGTTTACATTTTACCTTAAATAGGAATTAACTATAGCATTTGCCAAAGAGGTTTACCAAGCAGAAGCCAAGATTGGGAAGCCAGGAGAAGAAACGAGCTTTGGAAATGAATCAGTTATCCAGCTAAAAGATGTCGTT
>VZSV01000135.1:2234417-2244497 GCA_013398735.1 Nothocercus julius
AGCGAAAAATCTGAGGTAACAAGAGAAGAGAAGACAGACTAAATCAGATGTCTAAAGATATAGGAGAGAAAAAAAATAGAAAATGTAAAGCACTTAGACTCTAAAGAGGAAGACAGAAGCCCACAGAAGACCTTGAGAAAAGGGAGCAGGTTTGTATGGGAAATATCACTGGTAAAGAAACAGTAACTTTACTTTTTAAGGAGAGGAGGGCGGAAAAGCCATTCAAAAGATTTGGGGCAAAAAAAATTAACCCTCCTGATTTACTGGACCATAAAGATGGGATGCCTAAAGATTATGAAAGAAAAGGAGACTGGATAGCAGGCTCTTTAGAGACTCCAACCAGAATTCTACACTCAAGACATGTAGAAACTAAGAGAATTCAAAATCATAGTTCTTAAAATACTTTTGCTGGCATATCAGTGCTTTTACCAAAATGCCTGGCTTCAGGACGTCTGGCATGAAAGATAAGATCTGAGCTGAGATGCGTTACTGGAAAGGGGAATAGGGTTCTAGCTGAAATCAGCAGAGTCCTGCATGTGTCAAAGCTCCAGTCGGAAACTAGAAGTGGGCATATCGACACTTTCAGGAAAATGATGGAGACACTAATGGGAGAATGGAGTGGTATCAAGTGTAACCTGGAAAGGTCTAAATTATAACCCGGTTATCTATGGGGAAGCTATTCTTTCCTCACCAATAAGAAGGGAAAGGGGAAGGAATCCAGTTCTGACTGCAAAAGATGGGAAACTACAAGCATGTTGCTTTGAGAAAAACAATAAAAGACTCATTTCATTAACAAGAATAATAGATATGGAAGGAGTGAGCTGGGGAGATTATTTTTCAGAAGAGCCTATCTTGTACATCAGGAAGACACGGCAGGTTGATTATTATCATGAACCAAGGACCAAGACAAGGGAACATTAGGCAAGAGAACAGAACTAATGCTTGTATCTGCCCATCAGGAAGACTGCAAGGGACAATTCTCCTAACTTGCATAAAAGCATGGACCTAGTACAGATTCAATATTAATCATCACCTAAATAAACAAAGAGCCAGATAAATTCTAAAAAGCCACTTAGCAGACAGATGCCTGTATCTAACCAGCTAGGACATTCTCTTTTATCCTCATTCCTACAAAGACCTTCTTCTCTCTGCTTGTTCACGATCCTATATTGCACTTCAGGGGGAAACAACCCCTGATAATCTCTGCACTCCAATGAAATTACCTGAGTAAGTAAAGTTAACTCTAAAACTTTCATTGTGTCCCTCCCCTCAAAAAAGTTCCTGAATTTCTTTTCATATGGACTGTTAAAGACTGTACCTTTTAAGTTAGCCAAATGAACACCAAAATTCTCTTATTTTTTCTTGGAAACAGCAACTATTTTCACAGTGCCTACTTGGAAGAAAGAAAAACAAGGCTAAAGACTAAGCCAGTTCTTGCTTGCACAACCTGAAGCCTCTCTGCCTTTTCAAAAATTCTCACTATGCTTTTCTGCTCCTGTTGCAGCTAAGAAGGGGAGAAAGAAGAAATTTTTTTAAGGCTTCTACTTCTACTGACTACTAGAGACCTTCTTCAACAAGAAATTAGGGGCTTACAAAGGAGTTGAGTCCTCAAGTAATTATACAGAAAAGCTTGATTTCAGCTTGATTTCACATTTCAGTAGCAACCAATGCTAAAGAATGAGACTCTCTGCCAAAGTTTCTTCCAAATCCTAACGTTTGCTCAAATGTTTCCTCTCCAGGATGTCTTAGACCCGGATACCATCTGACTAAGAACACACTGTGTGTCTTCATCCCTTAACAGCCAACCACTCTGCACGACGCGATAGAGAGTGACCTGTACCCTATCGTAGGGCCCTAACAGCAGAGCGAGTCTGCAGCCCCACGGAGGGGCTGTACTTAGCAGATACTGCAGCTTGTGAACAGCCTAGGTTTGATTTTCTGGATTGGTTTCATTTCTTGTTGAGAAAAGGTTTAAGCAGGTTGGGTACATTCTTGCTTAACTTCACTAAATCTCTCTTATGCACATGGTTCCTACTGAACCTAAAAAAGGAGGGAGGGCCCAGCAGAAGCTGCAAGGAAAACCCGCAAGCAGCAGTTCAGTGCTCAGGCGTGTGCCGCTGTGCCCATATGCTGCACGTGTCCTGTGCGTAGGAGCTAGAGATGCATCCAAAGCTCTTTGCCAGCTGCACTTCAGCATTTATGTGGTGCCACTGCTAGAGTTGCTGCCCACAGCGCCGGCCTCATGCACTTTTTGGCCCATCCTTTTCAAACAAATTCTGTACTGCCCAATCTGCTATCCTCTACCTAGGCGACTGCATGGGGAATTTTATGAGAAATTACTTACTGTAAGATTTGGCCCATCATTATGATCAGCTTATATTTTCCATAAAAAAAAAAAAAAAAAAAAAAAAAAAAAGAGAAGAGTTTATATTTTAGGTTCTGCAGCTAGGATAAGAGATACCTACAAACTAATCATTTGATGACTGGTAATACTCCAGCATGCATTTCTTGACACTATGCTTTAATATAGCTCCCAACACCATAAAAGCAATTACAACAAACACCTAAAGCAGCTCTGAAATCATGGATCAGTCATTTCATATTCAATTTTTAAATTATAATTTTAAAATAAATGTTTCAAAGTATTTTATTGATATTACTACTTATTAATTTTGAAATAGACTATAAAATATTTGCTATCCAATAAGACATATAGCTAAACTACTTAAAATATCTTAAGTATTTTAAAACATTTTGCAGCACAAACACTGCAAGAGGCACAAATTCCATATAGTAATTAATTTTTCCTGCTCACGACAGAGGGAAGGTGATGATGGTCTTCTCTTTGGGAGACCTCACCCACTACCTTCACCAGTAAGTTGCATCCCTTCATGCAGAGCTTCTCCTCCATAGCCAGCAGGAGATACTGCTATTCAAGGTGCTGTGACAATAAACTAGAGACTGTAATAAGGATAGCGAGAAGTAGACACCTAAACAGTAAGACACTTGTCAGGCAGAATGATTAAATGCGAATTTTTAGCTCTAAACTTTTATTTTCAGAGCCAGCACTGAAAGTGGGTAAGGTTCACTCACTGAGCTCCTCACTTTGTTTTCAGTAGTGATGGCAATGCAAGCGTCAGTAAAGCCCCATTCTGGCTTTACCAATGAATAATTTACACCAGTATTTCTTCAAGCAATTACTTTTTTTTTTTTCCCCCCCTACACAAATTTCATAAGGCATTTATAAAAATGAGAAGGTATTTTTAGACCATATTCATACCATTACTGCAAAGCAAAGAGCTTCCTCAATGCCATTCTGTCCATGCATTTGCTACTTCAAAGTCAGGATTAGTAGAGTTAATTTTAGTAGATGCAAAGAATGTAAATTAATAGTAAGGGCAGGAAGCAAGCACACAAGGAGCATTGACAATACATTTTCCCGGACAATTTTGCCAGTGCAGTCTAATCCTGCTTCATTCTATTGAACTGTTTTTATGATATGGAAAATCACTTCCTAAGTGAATTGCGATTTCAAGCCTACTTCAACTGAAGATTTCATTCCTTTTGGGGTACTGTCCATAAGCACTATATTAAAAGACAAAAAATGCAATATTAAATGCTCAAACATTATGAAAACCATTCTAATGGTGTCCCAGCAGGATTTTATGCTGTGGAATACAAGCACATGGTACATTTTGCTCAGAATACCTGTATTGTTCAGTTCAGAGAATGGAAGCTATTATTTTTATTTGGTAGATTTCTTCAGGATTTGCCCTCTGTATTTACTTACTATATATATATATATATATATACATATATGATATGTGTGTGTGTGTGTATATATTTTTTCGTGTACTCATGGGCATTTCTATGATATTCTGAAAAAGTATTTGCAAATTTGGCAAGTACCAAATAATCCTGCCCCTCAGGAGGTCAGGTGTTAACATTCTCCTCAATACTGAGGAACAGTCAAAGCATCTCTTTGTTTTGGGTGCCCAGTCTGAAACACATTAGAACTGTAAATTGTATAAATATATTCATCATCGTATCATCATCACCATTTCAGATGCTGCCTGCCCAGTTCTAACTGCAGCTCTGACAACTCCGGAGGAGTTTTGGGAAGCTGTTCCCGACCACCCTGCTCGCAACACGCACCAGAAAGAGGCAGTGTTTGCTGGAGCTCATGGTGGCCTCACCGTTTCGGGGGGCTTCTCCAGCGCCCCGCAGGAAATCTACGCCAAGGGCAACAGCCAAACTGGGATTGGCCAGAACATCCCTGCGTCATTCCCTGGATGCTTATACTGTGACAAAAAAGCACCTGATTAGATAAATAAAAGCTGTATGACAAGAATACAAAGGGGGCAAACAAAGCTTCGGGGGGTCTGCTCTGCTTCAGCTCCTACCCATCGCATCATCTTCTCCATTCAAACTCCAAAGCCCATCACAGGATCCACCTCCTCCTTTCCTCAGGTTCCCTCTCCTTGGCAACCCTGTGATTACTCTGCTATTTGCCAGCCTGTCTCCGTTTCTTCCTCACCACAATCTCCAAGTTGTTGTTTACCTCTTCTGCATGATGCCAGGAAAGACTAGCAAAGGAGTCAGTGTTTCTCAAGGTTACGTTTATGGCTTGGCACTAACACTGAACACATCCATCCTATAACCTGCAATCTTAGTGACAGCGAAGTGTGCGCCTGCTGGGCTGTCATTCCTCCTGTACACGATTCTGGTGCTCATCTCCTTACGCTAGTGGTTACCTGCTGCTAAAACTTGCAATTTAACCTAAAATATGCCCCGTCTTTCCTGCCCCTAGAAATTTTTATGTAGTAATCACGAGGGAGAACAAAAACTTCTGAATAGAACGTATTTTTATACGGTTAGGGAGTACTAGCATATATTAATTGAAAAAATACGGATGCTTGTTTTTACTATTAACCTAGTGAATGAATCATCTGTGCAAATATCTGACATGTTTCAGAAATGAGAGCAGAAAAATGGTTACTGACACTTTTATTGTGGTTCACAAAAAGGTGAGCATGAGAAAGGGGACTCGCCTAAAAATAGTTTCAATTCTAAAGAGAAAGGTGGAAAATGTGTAAAAAGACTTGAAACTGCAGACCTGGAGAAAAATCTGTTCTTGATGGAGGGACTCAGGAAAAATGAGTCGTGATGTGAAAATACCTATAAGGGCTGACAAATCAGAAAAGCAGCAACTGCAATTACTTGTATCTGCTATAGCATTATAATTTCTTGCTTTTTATAAAGAATTTTCATTTTAATTGCACAGCACATCCCCTGCATGAGAAGTCAAAGATCTTGCACTGGACTTGTGGGTGAGCCAGAGATTTAGTTTGAAATGATGCAAACAAGTCCAAATGCACCATTAAGAGAGACATCGGAAGGCGGCTCGGGCAGAAGCAGCCTGCATTACTGCAGACGCCTCACAGAACATCCATAAATGACAAACGACACAAAGAGTGGGGAAATAAGATTCACGGCTCATCTCAAAAGTGAATGGAGAGGGGGAGGAGGGGAGTACCTTGCCACAAAACCCTGGGGAGCCAGATCCTGAGACATCACTAGGTATTTAGCCCCGCTCCCAGGTCCTGCCACGGCTCGCCAGGCTTCCAGCGCGCAGCCTTCATTGAGCACATGCATGTCCAGGAACACAGCTAGCCTCAGAAACAGGAATCCATCTCTTTGTGCTGTTCCACGGGGATCTGCCTGGCCTGCCAGGCAGTGCTGACAGTCCAGATGAAGACCCCAGCAGGCCTCCTCACACGCCAACTACGGGCAAGCCACCCTCTCCAAGCCCCAAGCTTCGACCTGGGCAAGCGAGGCTGGGGTGACGGTTTATAGTATCACACGGGGCACAGGCCAAATGACTGCAAAACTGTTATTCACCTAACTCCGCATTACTAGAATAAGGAGGAAGTGGAAGGTCCATCTAAAGCAGATGGAAGAAAGGATGGTGTCTCAGGCAGGCCGTGTATCTCTGCAACGTGCTGCAAAAGTGGCCAACCACAGTTCCTATTGCCAATGGCAGGACAGATGGATCACTGAAATGACGCAGGGTCCATTTTTATGTTCTTAATCGCTCTCACCATTCCCTTAGGGCAAATGGGATACAGTAATTTGATATTTAAAAATCACCTTTCTATCCAAAGTTAGTTTTTAAAATTCAGAGAAAAAATATGTCTGTGTTTGTATGATGCATGCTATTTTTCACATAACCAGGATTGCTTTTAACTACATGGCTCACATTTACATCATGTACCCTACAATAATTCTGTAGGGCAACACTACGGCATCTACTGCATCTACAAGCGGCATCTACTCGAAGGGCTGCTCCGAACCAGCAACACCCATTTCGGCAGCGATGACAAGTTTTCGTCTGCCGCTGCACGGGTGAGACGAGGGCTTGACTCGTACTGACAGTTCCACCGCAAAACACCTGGAGGTTCCAAACACTTCCTCCTCCTCCTGCAGCAAGTATGACATCCCTCCTACCCCGGCTTCAGCTTAACCCTGCTGTTCCCCAAACTCCCCCCGCACGCTCCTTCCAAGGGCTTCCAAAACCCGCATTAAGGCTGGTTACGCTCGTATGCAATAGCTGTTTTTTAAGCAGTAGAAAAGCACACAGCATGCAATTTCCAGTACTACAAATTGCTTTCATATATCCACCTAACATTTTGGTGAAAAGCTTACAAACAGAATCTTAAGTATTGCAGCTGGATCACTCAAACAGAGCTGGCAGAATTTCTCATCTGACCCTCAGCTACTACAATTTATTTCTTTTACACATGCACGTATGTATATATATGCACACCCTAGACAGATCCTCCCTACACTACATATCCTTTTATAAATATATAGATATACAACATAGGCCACTGGATTCACTTATCTGCCAGGTATAAATAAGCAAATTGGTTATATGATGCGTGATGTATGTTCTCTCCCTCCTTCACCACACGCTCAAGTATTCCTTTAGTCTCATTTTTCACCTCCATCACCTCCTAAATCAGGACCAATCCACTGCCTTGTTTGTAGAATTGTTTGCTTGAATGACTCCCGCTTAAAATTTTCAAGATTAAAACATAGCAGACTGCACGTTACACCTCTGTTGACTTGAAACATACACCAAATTGCTTTCTCCCGAATGCTCACTGAAGTGTCTAATGCACCAAATGACATTTTCAGAATTTGTCATATTTTATTCAGCCATGCTCAAAAATAAACCACCTGCAACTTCTCCTGTTGCCACCTCAGCAATGATTCAAATTTCAGAAGATACATATATATTAACATGGAAAAGCTGGCAGGGTCAAAGCAGAACATTCTTTGGCCCAAGTAACCCTCTTTCATAACCTCCTTGTGTCTCTAGACACCTGCCATTCTGCCTTTTCTTTTAATGGTCATTGAGTGGTCTTAATAGTGCCACCAAAGGCTTGAAATTGTTTTTGTCATAATACAAATCCTTATGAGTGTTTTGTCTTTTCCTGTAGACTCTCCTGCTTCAGCCATGTTATAACTACAGGTAGAGAGATTTTACATCCATAGATAAAATCAGAACAGATTTAAGACAGAGGTGTTAAGATAATGGTTCTTCACACTTGAGCTGACCAACTCTAGTTTTCAAAGGACTACATTTCATTTTCTTTAAGAAGTTACTCACCTGTTTCACTTCTTCCCCACGATTGTCACATTTTCTGTAGGTCAGATTCAGCTCCTGCCATGCTCTAAAAAAATATATTCTTTGCAATTTGGCAACTAAACTGGCATCTAAGAGTTATGTTTTGCACGTGCTGCAGCAAGCAAAGACCAGAAAAGCACTGCCCTAAAGAACACACAGTATAGCACATCTCCTCTCACCATATTGGACTCCAGTAGCTCCAACTCTTGGACCATCTTGGACTCCTGCTACTAGGCAGAGGGACAGGGAATACTGAGCACAGCATCACTTCTGAGCGCCACCATTCCTCCTGGACTTCCTTCTTTTTGTCTAGCCATGACACCTCCCGCCCACACGAACATCCACTCACCCATCCAGAACAGATCAGAAACTCAGTTGGCTGACACGGGCTTAAGTTGGAGGAAAAATTAGCATCTGTAAAGCAAACACATTGACCAGGGGTATGGTTAGGTGCAGATGGTCCTAGCTGTGATTTGCATTTGAGCACGAAGTTGCCTACAATTAAAAACTGGTTCAGTGAATGATGAGTTTGAATTTGACCAAGCATTTCTACAAGAAACCTAATTTCAATTCCACCGTGACATCTTTGCTTGAAATTTCAGTGATGTGCCAACAACGTTTTAACAAGGGAATCACTCTAGTTCCTCACTTACCCTTATCCCGAGCTAACCTTGTATCCTAGAGGAACCTCTGCCGCTGAGCAGAGTTACAGATGAAAATTTTAACGAGACAAGGAATTACCCTCCTTCATTTTACCAGGCCATGGGAAAATACCGTGCCTAACTGTGAGGCGAGGAGCCCTCTATGCATAATCAGAGGCAAGCAGAGATGTTCCTCCCACAGGCAGTTTGTCACGCTCCTGTCGCTGCCCTGCACTGGATCACCCTCTGGAAGGGTCAACACTCCCTCCCTGTTGGCTCCAGAGGCTCCTGGGTGAATAGCCTCCCGATTTAGGCATCTGCGTTCACAGTGCCTAACATGAGGCAGTCCAAATATAAACACCCAGGAACATTAACCAGGCTCTTCGTGCAGTGCTCAGGAGCCTTCCAGTTACAGCAGTGCTAATCATTCCATAAGAAATCATACATTTGATTTTGCAAATGTTAATTTAAGTAAGTAAATGGCACCATGGTCTGTACCTATATCTCACACTGCCAAGCACAGGTTCAAGACTTTATTCTCCTCTTTACTACATAAATCTATAAGGGTATCATCATTATCCTCATTACTCTATGTTTCTAAAATCTTCTCCCATATTTTAAATTATTTAAGTTTCTAAAAACGACTCTCCTAACATGTCATCTGGTGCTTGCAATAAAAGTTGAATTTAGGACTGAAGTTCTACTGTGCAATGCATTTGACAGGCAAGCGCCAGGGAGGCTAATGTGGCTTGCAGAACAAGAAAAGGCCTTCAAAAAGCTACGTGCATCAGAGTAGAATTTAATGCTGAATTAAACTATAAATTAAAGCAAACCAATTTCCAAGGATGCTAATGGTCCTGAAAATACAAGAGGTACAAGGTTATGTGTATCTAACCCTGACTACATTTTTTCTTTCCTTTCACAAAAATAGACACAGAGATGTTTACCAAGAATCATTCCACTACATCTGCTAAGGACTCCTGACAAGGCTGTAATCTGCAGCATTTACCTCAATATTTTAGAGATGAGTATTAATATGAAACGCAGAGAAAAAAAATTACAGCTATTTCTTAAATCATAAAGACATGTATTTCCTTACAATCTAATTGATTCTGCATATAATTAATTGTATTTTGGGAGAGGACATCTGGACATCTGAGACACCTCATCTGTCTGCAAAAAAAAATTTTTAATTACTGCTGGTCAAAAATTTTCTAATAAGTGACTTTTTACTAAAAAATATCTCCAACTTTTCCAGAAATTGAGCTTTAACAGCAAGCACAACAGTTCAAACACCCCCACCCCCAAAAAACACAATTCCATCTAGCCAAAGACCTGAACAGTCAGTTGGGTACGTTTAGATTCAAGGCCCTTATTTGTTTGATTCACGTGAAGAAGCATAACCCGGATTATCTGTAATAAAATGTGTACCTTAATCCCCATTCTTTAGGCTGTTCTTGGGCCGGCACCACGGAATTGCACTTCCTGTCATACAAGAGATTCACAGGACCAAAGCGGGCAAGAAAAAACTACCTGGAAAATGTCTGTATCTGAGATGCAACAGGCTTTCACTCTAAGTGTCTTGGACCTCCCCTGAGTTACCTTCTCTCTGCACTCCCAAAGTGACTTTTCCTCTAAAGAAACTCAGTGACATTTGGAGTGGAGCATTTGCTACGTCTGCTAACAGAACACGAAATATTAATATGTAGCACCTTTGAAAATCAGTCCATTACTACTTAAGCATCT
>VZSV01000135.1:2270967-2288316 GCA_013398735.1 Nothocercus julius
ATTTTATGCAGAAGTAAACAAAAAACACCTCCAGAGAGCTGTTACAGTTCATAATAAAAATCACATCCTTAGTTTGTCTTTTCATATGCGATGAGTGGATTTATTTGCTTTTATTAAGATGACCTGAAATTCATGCCATAAATCCTGACCCTAGAAAGTATGAGCACACTCTCGATCTGCCACTCAAAATAAAAACAGGTCTGTGCAAACTCTTCTCAGTAATGCTTCAAATACATACAAAAATAAGATTTTCAAACATTTCAGTTCTGTGGAATTAGCGTTTTCCAACAGGATATCATTCCTTTAGCATTCTTTTAAAGCGTTTTAATTTTAATTGCTTTACATTTAAAAGTTGCCACATTTAAATCAGTCTCTCTCTCTCTCTCTCTCTCTAGCAGGGCAGTGTTTCTTCCCTCCGCAATCAGCAACAATTCACATGTGTTTTTAACTCAACTTCTACATATAAAGAGATTGACATCATTTTAAATGTGCCTAGAAGTAAAGGAACTGCACCTAAGCTGCACGGTTCATCTTTACAAGAGAAGAACTTGCAGGAATTCAACAGTTCACCTTTTACACTAAACCATGCAACAGAATTTCAGCTTCTAATAATTAAACATAAATACAATAGAGAGGACTCATTAACTATCGACTCTTTTCACCTTAGAGCAGAAAAGCAAACTATTTAAAAAAAAAAAACAGCCATGCCAAAAAGCTACTTTGAAAACTCCTTGCTGAAATCTCACATCAGATTTCATTACTGTTCAATCTGCCTTCTTAGACTGAAGTTTACAATGTGATCCTGTCTCTTCTGTTCCCAGATGCTTCTCTGTTCCCAAAATGTTCCCAAAAGACTAAACTCATCTTCATTCACTTCTATTCACAACTTCATTCACAACTTCACAGCTTCATTCACAGCTTCATTCACAACTATTCACTTCATTCTTTTTTAAGGATTATCTGTAGAGTAACAACCAATTCTCTTTGCACTAAACTATGAAAACACTAACAGCTACCAGTTTTCAACAACTGTGTATTTTCATATCCAGTGAGGTTCTGCCTCAGAACAGTTATTTGCCTTCATGGTAAACTAAAAAGACTGCAAATGAAATTATAAAACAGCAACATTAGTTAAAGCACAATAGCTAGTAACTGATAGTAACAAGGGGGATAGCAAAGTCTACTTGGAAATAGGATACCTAAAATACACTATTTCAAACAAAATCCTAGAACTAGCATTTATTTATAGCACCTAGTAAATAAATAGTATTTATTAAAGTTCCTAAAAATAGTATTTATGCTATAAAAGAACCTCTAAAACCACTATCAAAAGCTGACGTTTCACTGCATCGGAACGTGAACAAACACAGAATAAGATACACTCATTACTTACTGGTTTAGCGTTACATCTAGGATGAAGGATGATCCAAAAGCATCAACTTGGAAGCTGGCTCGAGCAATGTGAGTGGACTGCAATATTAAAGAGACTGGAATTAGTATTCAGCTACTACAAAACATACTGCATAGATTTGTGAATGCAAAAAGTAACTACTAAGTAACAATATGGCATTAGTCAAACAAAATTACACTGAAATGGACAAAGTTATATTCTATTGTACTGAATAAAAGATTTGCTTGTTTTCTTAATCTATGTGGTTTTATTGTTGGGCATTCTTGAATAAGCCTTGGAATTAGTTACCACCTCTGTGTTACTCCATCAGCACTGCCAGGCACACTTCGTTTCTTTTAAACTTGCTTCCTAGGCAAAACTGAGCAAACACAACAGGAAAACTTTCTCCAAGTAACATACTGCCTTCACGTTAACCTAACTCCAGGTGCCGACCTCCGACAAACAGCTTGAACGCTACCGATCTGGCTGGACCACGTACTCTGGAATTCTGCTGACGTAACATGAATTAAATTGATATTTTAAATATTCTCTCAGTGAAGCAGTGGGATAAATTCTGATTAGCCGCACTGAAAACATTAACTCACTACCCTGTAATCCACCTCCGCCAAAAGGCTTCCAAAACTCCAAATTCCTTAGCAGCCATCAGAAACAGAGAAAACAACTGGGTACTAAACATCTCTCTTTGCCATATATTTTTTTTCCTGAATTGCTGGCTTTCTTTCAATCACTCAATAAACAAATGCACAAGTATTCTGCAACTCACAAACAGCCAGAAACGGAATAATTTATTTTAATAGTAGAAGAAAATACTTGGATAGCCAATGGAAACACAAAACACTGGTTTCTAGACCTGAAAATTCCCCAAAAAGTAAACAGAGATGTTAATTAATTAATTTTAAAAGCTACTTTCAGGCGTTTTGGAGCAGTATCAAGCTTGCTTTGTTTTCCTGCCATTGAAACCTGCACATTAAGATTTGAAACATGTAGACAGATCTAAAAAGAAGCCCTGAAGAGCCATTTACAACTCTACACTGCACCTCTCTAAATAGATACAATATGGGAGAGTGCAATTGTAGCAAGGATTTATTGGAAGCTCTGGGAACCACCAGACAGGATGGGACAACGTGAATCATCAGATTCATTCTAAGGATCCTGGCAGGGTCTCAGTGGGTATTAAATTCAGGAGAGCTGAGAACATCTCTTCTCCCTCCTGCTTCATGTCCCCCTGTTCCCCATCAGGGCCGCCGCTTTCCTGCCCCGCGGGGCCGCTCGGACGGGCTGGGAAGCGGGAGCACAGCCGGGGATGCAGGACCCAGTCCCAGCACCGCTTCGTGCACCGGAGACGGGACACGTCCAGTCTGCACTGAGACCGGCTGCACCACATCCAGCTTAAAGAGAAACTGGCACAGGCAACACAAGGCAAACATGCCTGGAGAAAAGCTCCCAGGACGACAGCTCTGAAGGGAGCAGAGAGGGTGAATTCCTTAGCCATTAAGCTCATATGGAAACATAGCACAATTAAGAAGAGGAAAATCTTTTACACAGCTTTTGAAGACAAACCCTCTGCCAAACATCCATGTATATATATATACACATACACACACACACGTACTCCCCACCGCACCACACAAACACCTCAGGAAAACTTCCTTTATCAGAGGCTGCTCAGGCCACACACTGTCTATAGAAAGGCCCAGCCTCAGCACTGCAATGAACGTGCACGCAAAATTAAGCGATGAGAACTTCCAGATATTTAAGCTGTTTGAGAAGGATGCAGTATTAACTGGAAAGCTTCTTGCAGTGTCTTTTAGTAGACATTCTTCACAGACTCTGGTATTTTTAAGGCTATCCCCGTGATGATTAACCTTCCTAGCAATGCGAGCTGCAGATTTCCACTAAGCGATTCCTGTAATTTCTAGATGATTTACAGCATCTCTCTTGAACGAACGCATAATCTTTCACTAAGCAACTAAATATTTTATACAGTTCCCCTCATCAACATTTTTTTAAAATATCTTAGTTGAAATTAAGAAATTCAAAGCCAATGTGGAGCAACGCACTGCACGCGATAGCTCCATGGTATCCACACGTTCCCAGACAGACACCCGAAGCAGGGATGGACGCCCACAAGAGGAGCCCGCGGCAGCTAATACAACCAAGAACACGGCAAATATAACCATCAGCAAATTATCACATTACCACTGCTGTTTCTTTCCCAACACTCAGCCAGCAGGCTTTGCTTGGGATGTGGGTTTTTAAATCCTTCTTCTTTAGCTAGGCAAGTCTTCTAGGCAGCTGCTCCTAAACAGGACACAACAGGCCAAGGACGGCAGAGCGTGTGAGGAGCCAACACCAGCTCAGTCACTCACTGCTTCAGCTGCCACACATTTACTAACCTCAGCTAACCTTCATTTACCTATCTGCACACCAGCAACCACCTTCTGATCAAAGCAGTAACGCCAGCACAGCTGTTCCCTTTTCATCACTGCATTATTAATGCAAAGAACATTCTACAGAACTTCACTATTTATATTCGTTAACAACACAGTGATACATGCCACCACCTCCATCTGTGTGCACAGTGGAACCAAGTCATCTACATTTGCACCTAAAGAGAATGTGTCAGTAAGGAAGATACAAAATATAACTTAAAATTCTAAAGGTACATGATAGTGAATACAGCATTTGTCATAGAAACATATTATATGTGAATTTTGCAGTAGTAAGAATATAACATTGATCTGGTTTAGAAATTTCTTCCCCAAATACATTCCTGATATATTTCTGAGGTGATCCTACAAGTCAGTTTTGGTTGACAAAAACCAGCTGAAGTAGATTTAAAAGGAAAAATGCCTATTAATAAATAAGAATGAAGAACACTACACAGGTGTTGGAACTACCCCCAAGCCAGGTGGTACAAATGCAGAAAGCTCACTAGTTTGGCTTAAACTCAAGTGCAAGGTAAACCTATACAAGGATGCACAGTTGGGGCATACAGATGAGCCCTGTCCCTACCAGGAAATCCAGTCCTGCCAGATTCAAAGAATCTCTAGATCTCATAGGGCTGTAACAACACTGGAATATCACATACATGCTATTTTTGAGTACATATACTAATTGTAGAGTACTAGCAAAAACAGACATTTCCACTCCACCCCTTCCTCCTACCTTTCCAGCTATACGATCCAACCTCCTCTCTTCTGCTGGCTTGTGTGACTGCCCAGAAGGCCAGGTCAGTGCTAGAAAACTAATGATTTCTTTGGACTGGCTTGATTTTATGTTGGACAAATCAGCTGATCCAGTTAAAGTGAACAGTGACACGGGAGGGATGGAAAGAAGCAGGAGCATGGGAATGGCAAGGCAGATTTCCCCTTTTGATGACAGCAAACAGTTAGGTCCCAGTTACATTAGAACACAGCAAAGACTTCACCTTCAGAGTGACAGTCAGTACACTTTTTTAGGATAACAGTACTTCTGCATATCTGGTTAAGAACCACAAAATGAAGTAATGGATTTTTAAAAGTCTTGGCTCTACACTATTTTTAAGAACATTTGTATCATTGCACACCTGCTACAGAGTATGGCTAAAACAGCCAGATGAAAGGAAAACCTAGATTGACAGACATATGTCAATAAAGAACTCAAAGAAAAAAGTGTACTTTTATGCCATCTAATTCAAGCAAAAGTAACAAGACAGACACCTGCAAAGGCTCCTCTAAACCACTGAAGCAAGACAATTAATTATGTCACTCGGTTCTCAAACCAAGGAACTTCTCAGAAAATTCAAGGCTTTTGTAAAACCATAGATGTGACACATTAACATTTGACAACTGAGTAATACAAGTGGAGTTTGAGGAGAACAAGAGAGAAGCACTCAATGCACAGCATGAACAGGGGCCAGGAGAAAGGAATCAAGTAACATGATGATAAGCTCCTTCACAGGCAATTCTTGCAGCTGAGTAGGTAAGAGTTAATTTCATTAAAGACTGTGAAGCTTAAGCATGTTGGGGAAAACCTGAATCAAAAGGAAGCCAGAGTGTTGAAAAGCCTCTATCAAATCACTAGGCACAAATATACTTTATCCAAAACAAATATTAAAAGCTTGATCCCTAGAAAAACAAGGAAGGTAGGACAAACTGTGCTGTCAAGGATGCGACTCCAACTATTTTAAAATTGCATGATCTATGCTTTAGGGATGACGGCAGTAGAAGAGAATATGAACAACCACTAGTTAGTGTAACTATTTATTATTGAGAAGAAAGACAATAAAATAAAAATTTCTGACACAACCCCTGTTGGGGATCATCTTTCTGCAGCAACTGCCCCTGCAGAAAGAGCATCCATCTCCAAGGGGGATGTACCCAGGCACACAACCTCCAACCCAAGTCCATTGCTCCAAATCAGTGGCGAGCCTTGTTGCACTGCATCACACTATAAGTAACTTTCAATATAAAATGTTTGCAAAGTTTTCATTTCAAATAGCACAAATATTTAACAAAAATTGAAACAGTTACAAGCTATGCATTTTCTTAACAGCCAAATTAATGAAATTTTTAAAAGGAAGTATTTTAGAAGTTTTTTGACATTAATTATAACTAATTGGGTGCTGAAGGCAGCATGATAAAATGATGAGTAATATTTTCCTTATTAAAATAAGGAAAAAGAGAAATAAAAATATATTGTGATATATTGTGCTATTCCTGAAAATACACTTTTCTTATTTCTGAAGTACCTTAAACAAAGCACTTAAATATTTTTTATAAGTTCTGCTAGATCAAATAATAATCTCTCTCAAACCATATTATAACAACAACAACAAAATTAGAAAAACACTTTTGATGAGAAAATCCCATTTATGCTTGCCCTTTGATGCAAGGAATTTTAGCTTTGCTACTATTTACAGCATTGTCCTTAGTAATTAAAAGAGTCTCATAAAATTTGTATACACAAATCAAGAGAACATCAAGAGAATCAAAAGAGCAAATAATATAGAATGTTATAGCAAAGGAAAACTTAAAAGTTCTACTTCAAAACAAGAATCAACAATGAGGATTTATTGCAGTCACTTTAGGAGTAGGACACATTTACAAAATAAAGGATTTTTTCATACCACTTTATTTTTTTGTCCCCTTTCATCTAATAAAATAGGAGGAAAAACCCTCAGCTTGTTAATAACCTTTTAAGTGTGTATGAAATGACTTCCGCTTATATTCAGTAAGGGCAGAGATAAGCCCATTGGTAATCAAAATAAAAATACTAACAAAACTATATACTTTAAAAAAGCATTAATAACATTTTTATGCAGATTTACCCAACAACAAGATTTAACTGTAGTTTTGAAAGCAATCACCTAGCTTAAATTTATGCTAATGTACAGAGTAATACAATGCCAGCTAGCCCACATACACAATATACATAGACAACTTCCAGACTCAGTTGTGTCATAATAAAGTTATGCAGTATATTTTTAGTGTATCTAACTTACGAAATTACTTTTTCAAACTTACTCTTCTACTTTCACTGAGGGAAAAAAAAAAAAAAAAAACCTTTGCTGATAGACAAATATATATCACAACAAAAATATAAATGGAAGACCAAAGGCTTTCCTCAACCCCCGTAAAGTACCTAATTTTAATCAAAATTTCGGAGTGACTAAACTGGATCCACACATCATAGCATATTATAGAGCTCTAAAATCTCCATTTTACTTTTCTTTACTCAAAATATTTATAGGCACCCATTTACTATATTCATCACCATTAGCTGTCGTTCTTTATGCAAGCTCTCTGCCTGTAGCCATCTCATAAGACTAAATCTAAATAGTTATGTGGCTTTCCTTAAAAATAAATTTTTAAAAAAAAATCATGAAAAAAACGCCGAAAAGCATCATCATTTGATGAAAAGGCTTTTATAGCTGCCTCTCTGGGGTATATTTAGCAAGTCATTTATTTTCAGGAAAGGCTAGAAACAAGAAGGGATTTTTAGAGGTCCATGTTCATTTTGGAATCCCCGATTACATATTTGTTCTTGGTGCCAAATGTTGGCAGGGCAAAGGGTTAACAGAGCTGAACATCATCAGCCAGATCTCGGTGCCATTGCTCCATTCGCTTTAGGGGAGTTTTACCAGCTTGCATGAGCTGGACATTTGACGAAGCCATAAACATAACCTCAAAACAGACAAGCTAAAAAATATTTCTTATTGCCCTGCCCAATTTTCTCTTTTGTCCTTCCCTCCCTGCCCCACTTTGTATTTCTCCCAAATTCCCACAAGGTAAAATACTGCAGAACGAAGATGAGAAAACTCTGAGGCTGCCACTGTGAGCCAACTTAGGATAAACTATCATTGGATTCCCAGAACCAAAAGGTCAGATTTAAGCAAGTGAATGGGCAAGAGGCTGCTTCCCGAGAGGCAAGCCATACTTGTTTCCACCCCTAGGAAAATCCCATGGGGTTGGTTCTTCTATTCTACTAAGCTTTCATGTCTAGAAAATTAATTTCTTTTTACATCACTGTGGTTATAACTTTTGACTTCCTATGAGACTAATTACTGCAATTTTTGTTGTTGTGAAAGTCTTGATTCCTGTAAAGGGATGGAGAAACTTTTGGGAAAAAATACTTCTTTTCTCTTCTTAAAAGGAAAGCCGCAGGGAGTCACATATAAAAGGTGATGTTTAATTAATCTACATGAGTTTTTAATTACCTCACTGTTGGGACAAAACCAGAACATAGTGACTGTTCAACCTCTGGCTTTTAAATGCATGTGACATGGTTCTCTATCACAGATTAACGACTAGGAAAAGTACAAAAAAAAAAGGTGATTGATAAGGGAGATTGATACAACACTGGATTGCAGGTAGGAAGCAAAGGACAGTCATGAATGAAAATAAAAGTTCATAATGATCTCCTGTTGCAATTAGTGCACAACTTTTGATGGCTGTTGAAGATAGGCTTCTGAAACACAGACCAGGAAAGCAGCAAGCAGAGACGGATCCTGGGACACTGCAGGTCCCACCGTGACCACCGGCTTCCCGGCTCGGCCGTAAGGGGCAGAGCGACGCAGTTCGCTGCATCGCGCTGTGAGGCCTGAGCAGGAGGGCTCTAACAAGGAAAGCATCTTTCAAGTGAAATATTGCTACAGGACCATCTCTCGAGGACGTTTGGCAGTGTTGAGCTGACAGACCTCGAGTGAGCAGCTTCTAGTGCACAGCTGCAGCAGAGGAGACAAACAAAGAAACTACAATGAAGCCGCAGAGGGACAGAATGCGAAACAAGGGGAGCAATGCACTTGCTGGAGGCATTACTCGAGTGGGGGCCCATCTGGGCCTCTGTGTCATGCTGCTGCAGAAGGGCCGGTATTGTCACAGGGACACTGGTTAGGGCACAGGGAAACTCCAATGAAGCTGGCAGGCAAGAGAGCTTAAGGCATTTGGACTTTTTTTCTCACTGGAGCAGATAGCACTTTAAGGTCACATTTAGCTTTACATTTTCTAAGTTCTAAAGAGAACCCAATCATGTTTAGAAAAAATGCCTTTTTATTTCTTTTTAAAGCAGCTCTTGTACACTGCAGAAATTAAGAAACTAAGTTCACATTTTGGGAATCTGGTAATAAAATGCAAACACACCCCCATGATGCTGCCTGGAGATCACACATAAAGCATTCAGAAGTAATTAAAAAGAGCGTACACTAATTTTACTCCTTTGTAGAATAAGCACTGCTTATCAGAACATTTTTGCAGCACCATCATCATGTATTCTGAGCATTTTTCATGGGTCTTGCATTTAGTTTGCATAATCTTGCAGAGAAAGAACATCGAAAGTTTCGCTCTTCCCACAGTATAATAGGCCGTGTTTAACACTTAGTGCCTACTAAGAGGGCTAACAAGTTGTGCACTCAGTTCCCAGTCAGCAGCAAAAAGGTTACCAACATTTCGTCAGCACTACAGACTAAGAACAGCCTATTAAACTTGCAGACTCTTAGTCATGCCAATATATTGCTCAATCAGTTCCACAGATAATACTTAGGAAATATGATTCATCCTCTACTACGAGTACCAAAGTCCTGTTTAAAGTTGAAAAGTGCTGAAAAGCACAATTCTGAACTCATTCTCCTCTTGACACAGCCTTGCAGGTCCAGGCAAAAAAAAAAAAAAAAAAAAAAAATCTCTGTACATTCTTCCTGGAACAGCTGATGGAATTTCTCAAATTTTTAGTCAAATTATTGTAGAAATGACCAAATTTTGTTGTCTGTTGACAACTGCCCAGCAGCAATGCCCCACTTCTTAACTTCCTTTGAATCCCATTTTCAAGTTGGACAGTTACTGACTCAATAGTTAAAACAGCTCTGTATCGTCTGCCATTTTCTTTGATTTCTGCATACTCTTTGTCATACCCCTAATTTCAGGTGATTTTGACTTTCCATTACAACTTACCCAAACAAAGAAACCCATTTGGTGCACATCACAGATTGGAAGAGTCCCATTACATGTGCTTAGTAAGCCCATAAATTTATTCAGCAACCTTTTCTGGTCAACTGTTGCACAGTAAGTTTCTGGGAAAAACATAACAACACAAAACATCAACTTTCCCTCATACAGTCACCGCAGTACGGCACAAGAAAAGCTAGCAAAGACGTAATCTTCAAGGCACGAAGCTCTCCTCCTCGTGGAATATGCCTCACTCTGAGGAAAGGGAGCTGGTTCCAGCCACTGCACCGCTGTCACTCAGCAGCTTCTCCACACAGCTGCCACCGCTCTGTTCATCCCTGCAGTGACGGTGTCTCCTCCTCAGAACAAATGCAAATACTGCAAGAGCCTGAGTACCATCAGAGAGCATCTGTGGCTACAAAAGGCAAAACTTCAGCCTACAGGCCTCTGTGATCCTTCACACAACCCAGGAAACAGCTCCTCTGAATAGCAGCGCGCCTGGACACTGCCCCAAAAGACACTGGCAAACCAAAGGGAAAAAGAAGAATAGAAGAACTGAGAATACTTTATTATCTGGAAGTTTCCTATAGAAATCTCAGGCAACCACAGCAAATTTAAATCATCTTACAATTAATTAAAGGTAAAGTCAAACCTAGGGAAAAGAGGCTCAGGATGCAGCTCTCACTGATTTGTGGAGATGTAAAACAGAGCTGGTCTAGTTAACACTCGACAAGCCCAAAACTTCACTGGTTCTACTGCAATATGGAAAAAGGCGACTGAGCCATACCAGCAGAAGAATCAGAAGCCTACACTAAATAGGAAATCCCACAGTCCTGCGTCCAAGAGGCGCCGTCTTGGCCTTCTTACAGCTCTGGGCTTCACCCTCCACATCTCTAGCTGTCCAATCTCAGGGAGTGATCGTGGGCCTGGGCTGGCAGTCAGTCTTCTCAAAAAAAAAGGAGGCCAGTCTACCACAGGATAAGCAGTTTTGGCTCAAATTCATCAGTGCCCAAGATGAGGATGCTTACGCTCTCAAGAGAGAAAGACATGGCAGGAGCCAGCTGTGGTGAGTGGAAGGAACATAAACCTTGACAGAACTGAGCCAAGAGGGAACACCATTTAGACACCACTGCCTAGAAAGATTCAGATTTTGGAAAGATGAACTTTATCCGGCATTTGAAGACTTTATAGAGTTTAACTTCACTTTGAGCAGTGTTTGTCAGGATAATTGCAATAACGTTTTAATAAGCAGAGCCCCCAAAAAAGTTAGTCTTGAGTCACTTAAAGGCTGGTAAAATTACAGCAAAGACTACACAGGGAAACACAGGGAGCAGAAGAGTCTAGTATCACATCCACCAGTGTCACCTGCATGCCATCGACGGTGGCGTGGTGGAGGATCTCAGACTGTTTGATGCTGTATGTAGCTCCTCCAAAACTGGGGTATAGCTCAACAACATTGAGCAGGACACCATTAGCCACGTAACACACTTCCACAGCATGACTGTGCTACAGCAGAACGTTAGACACAACAGCCCCAAAAAGCAAATCCAGTGTTTTAAAAAGTGCTTTCTATAAGGATTATTATAACTGATCCTTTAAAATTCTTCATGGCTATATATAAGCCTGTTTTATGAGATCAAGCAATGCCTTTTGGAATCTACCTTTTTCAGCTCTGTTATGGCACAAATTCAAGAAAATATCACAAAATGAGATATCTCATGCATCCTTTTCACACAAACTATATTTTCCAAAGATATGCAAATCTTCTAATCATCTTTCAAAACCTGAATAGTGATCTACAAATTTCTACAAAATAAGTTCTGGAATAACAGTTACTAGAAAGTTTCTTAGCATATTCACCTACTGTAATTGTAAATCTCATTATCACATAGGAAAAGACCTTTCCCAAAATGAGTTTGCATAGAAGCATAAATTAGGAATTTTAAATATTCTTAGCCTGTAAAATAGCAAACACACAAATCTGAAAGAGGCAGATATAGAAGTCTTTCCTACATCAAAAACCAAAGGGCAATCTCAATGTCCTTGCAGCATGCTGCAATCCATAGCAAAATTTATCTGTCAGCATATTTTTCCTCTTCAGAACTGCAGAACTTGCACCAAGAGTATTGATATTTTAACTAAATGCCATTGGCATATTCATGAAAACAAAATATTGATCAGCAAAGTATGTGGTCCTTACATTAACATTAAAGAACTCCATATATTGAGCAAACAGTAAAGTACTAAACACATTTTGAAAAACACCTTATAAACCTTAAGGAAAGCAGAAGAGTGGAAAGAGGCAGGAAGCCAAACTCAGCAGCGAACCAAAGGCATGTTTTGTCGCTCACTCCAGCCACAATTGGTTTCACAAGGGGTTGATTGAAATCATGCCTAAGAAGTTTCTCCAGAAGTCAGAAGTTATTTAATTAATCTGCTGAGACCACTCAACAGTTGATTTTTAATCCCAGCTTACTAGCTCTTTGAGCTACCAAACACAGTAAATTATAATACCAACAAAAGCTGACAATACCAGAAAGCAAAGTGTGTTTTATACAGAGTTAGCAGGTTTAGAAAAAACAGCAAAGAACAGGCATATTTTGCTTAAAGACTAAAGGCCAAGAAGTTGGAGAATCCAATAGCAAAGTCAAGACAGTAGATGAAAAAAATGATGAAGATTTCAGCTCCAATGAAGGCAAAGCTATGGGAGCTCTATGTGACCCAGCAGAGCTCTACTTTGATTGATATAAGAAGTCTGAAGTGATTTAAGAAGTCTGAAATCATTCTTGCAAATCATGATATGGAATTATGTAATTTGCTCACAAACAACTTAGAAATGCAGACTGGGGGAGGCAAACACTTTCTTGCAACATATAGAGCCACTCCAAACTACTAACAACATGCAAATCTACCTCAGGACGCAGCCGAGTGGTGAAACCCCTTCACGCCAGGTAAAGAGCCTGCTCTCTGCAACAGCAGCAGCCCTTTCACTCACTCCTAAGGATCCCGTGCACCTCTAGGACAATTGGCAATAAGCGAAAAACAGATCAAGTACATTAGGAACGCTTTGTACAGCCAGCAGGGATCAGTTGATCTATATCTACAGTAAATCACTACATCAGGACTCTGTTCCCACTGAAAATAATGGCAAGCCACTTGAATTTCCTTATCAAGACCTAAATTCATGAAAAATAAAAGGTAACTGCAATGAAAGCCACAAGACTTGGAACAAGCTTGCTCAGATTTTACATGCCGATCTGTTACTATAACCACAAAGCGTTGGCCATAAACACAATCAACATGAACCTTTCTCAGCTGGTGCAGAGCAGACACGTTCTCCCTTGGCTCATCTCTCACCCAGCTAGGAGTGCGGAAATAAACTTCTCCTTCACTGGGGGCCAATACTACATCCGACCTGTGACGGAAAGCCCAGGCAGGGAGTAGAGACACCAGCCACAAATACAGTTACCCAGTTACACACAAGGATACTTTATCCATGCAGGGCAAGTCGCAAGGTACTTACAGAGACCTTGTGGGACCCAGCATTTTGGCACCGTCAAAATCCTGCAGCTGCAGTCCCTAGCCAGGAGCCAGATTGCTAGCAAGATAACGTTAGGGTTGGGAGGAGGCAGGTAGAGGCCTGGTACTCTAATCTCCAGCTGCAAAGTGAATCTCATCTTGGCAACCACAACATCTGATCCACAGGAGATTGTTAAGGAAAAGGATCCTCCGGCTCAGATGCTGATATATAGTCAAAGCACAGACAGACTCAGTGCCTTACTCTGCTCTCCTTGACAAGTAGGAGAGCAAATACAAGCAGTGGGGAGGAATATCACAGAATCACAGAAGGGACCTCTAGAGATCAGCCGGTCCAACCCCCCTGCTCCAGCAGGGACACCCAGAGCACGGGGCACAGGGCGGCAGCCAGGCGGGTTGGGAAGATCTCCAGAGAAGGAGCCTGCACAGCCTCTCTGGGCAGCCTGTGCCAGGGCTCTGCCACCCTCACAGGAAAGAAGTTCTTCCTCACATGGAGATGGAACTGCCTGTGCTTCAACTTGCACCAATTACCCCTTGTCCTGTCACTGGCCACCACCAAGAAGATCTTAGACCCATCTTCTTTACATTCTCCTCTCAAGTATTTATACATATTTATCAGACCCCCTCTCAATCTTCTCTTCTCCAGGCTAAACAGGCCCAGCTCGCTTAGTCTTTCCTCAGAAGATAGATGCTGCAGTCCCTTAATCACCTTTGCTGCTCTATGCTGGACCCTCTCTAGAAACTCCACATCCCTCTTGTCCTGAGGAGCCCAGAACTGCACACAGTACTCCAGGTGCAGCCTCACCAGAGCTGAGGAGAGGGGCAGGATCCCCTCCCTCAACCTGCTGGTAATGTATTTTAATGGAAACCTGCCTGCACAGTACTGACCTATGAAAAGTATTATGTTTTGCCTTGAACTTCTTAAAACATGACAAGAAGGTTCAAGGCACGCAGTAAAGAGGTTCCTTGTACTATTTACAGATGGAACTGCATTTTAAACACAAAAATCCTAGGGCTACCTCCAGTGAATGTCCCAGCTATAGGGGATATTCATCTTTAATAGGTTTATTTATGCAATAATGAATCAAGTGTTCATTATTATGATCTTGGGGTACATTAACGCTAATATTAGTATTAGCATCCTCAGATACATCTTATCTTGATTAAACACTGTGCAGCTGCTAACAGACACCCTTTGAGGAACTGAGAATTTGAAATATAGGAATGTCATAGATTTGAGTAGTGATTACGTTCCTTGACAGAATTAAAAATGGAATCCAGAACTACATGAAGCTTTTGAAGACTTCTCTACATCAGAACATTAATGACACAGCTGTATGACACAGAATATTAATGACACAGCCTGTAACGTTTGCCTTGTGCTGGGCTCTGAAGTCCAGTAATGTTAGACAGTGGTCACTATGACCACGTCAATTTTGTTACTTAAGCAATTGCATTCTACGTTTCTAGGATGAGGACACAAGACCATTTAGCAGTAAAGCACACATGTTCTAGAAGCCACTCACGAGTTACAATGTGGCCAGTGAGGTTTTTGTTACAAAAACAAAACAAAAACAAAAAAATGAAGTTGCTGCAGAAAAAAAATTAAAAATGCTGAGAGAAAAAGAACAAGTGTTTAGAAATCTGCCAAATGCCATCACTTAACAGTCACTTTTGCCATCATTTCCCCCTCTCTTCCTCCCACTTTTCTCTTACTACATTTCCCAGGCTCAGTTCCACCATAAGCCTATTTTGAAGCTCTCAATCTGCAAAGCCACACGTTGCCTGAACTTTCCTCTGAACTACCATCCAGTTTTCCCTCATACAATTCCAGGCTCAGGCTGGCATGCCCTGTCATACAACTTCTGTCCTTTCTGAATCTAAAGCCTTCCCTTGGGAGCTTAAGGGAACTGATCTGATTTACTGCAACTTCCTTTTCTCCATTTCACCTTATCTCCCTCCGTCTCCTTTTTATTTTTATCCAGTTCAAAACACAGTTACACCATTTTGCATTAATTCAATAGCTACATCCTCAGTGTGAAGCCCTCAAACTGCATCATCCCATTCGTGCATCTTTCCTTTTCTAGATGTGGCTGCTTGTCCTTCAGTCATCATGCTCCGATGTTTTAACCCTCTCCAGAAAGCATCCTTCCTTAACTAATGCACAAGGTCAATACCTTCTGGTTTAAAATCTCTGTTTAAGAATGTTTTTTTTCTAACTTTGACATGCTACTTTGACACTAGCAATGAATAAAGGAAGACATGGAGAGAGTCAATGTATATTTAATCATAAGACACCATTCTACACAGGAAGGCTGAATGGATTGCAAGTGTGCTTTTGTTCTTCTACCCTTTCCATGTCACTGCTGTCAAGCTGTTAACTCTTCACATGCAAGCAGAATTCAACACACTGAAACTTAATGCAGCTTTTTCCAACCGCCCAAAGGCAACCATAAAACTCAACTCTTTCAGCTCATAGCCTTGACTGGTATTTGGGCAGAGATAAGAGTTTTTAAACGACTAGACTTTAACCATCAGGGTATGAAATTGCTCAACTGCAGCAATTAATATTATTACAGCAAATAAAAACACCTTCCTAAAGGCAGCTTCCCCAAAGGCTTGTTTAAGCAAACACAGCCACGCTGCTGCCCACGGCTGCCAAGCCGACTCTGTGTGAGAAATGTAGCATCCTGCAATTACGACATATCCATGCCCTCTGCGAGGAGCACAGGAAATCTGCACTGCTCCATGCATTTCGGTCTGCTTTCGCTCCGTAATTTTCTCCTTTCAAATCACTGCCAATTACTGCATCCTTTAGTGGGGTAATAACCATCATATACCACAGCAGAGGCAGTGAATATTTTAAGTAGCAGAGGGAAACTTCTTCATCAAGAAGAAAAGCTCGGCATGCAACTACAACTTTAGGTATTTTAGTTCAGTTTAGTGTGGAAATTATTGTGAAATAAATGCACTTAACACTTTTTAACCAACCAGTTGGGTTAATGTTAATACTAAATGATTTAACTAAACATGTATGAATTGAGAAATTAAGAGCATCAGATTTGGTGAACAAAAAGTTGGAGACATTCAGAAAAACAAAGCCCATTAATTCAGGGTTTAATCTGTAAAACCAGGCTCTGAACCCTGATACTAGGTCCAAAAGCAACCATAGCTACTTTGCAGCAGACATCTCATAAAACACTTGAATTCATGAATCTCTCTGTGTGTTCAAATGATCCTGGAATGCTAAGAGGTTTGTTGGGTTGTCGGGTTGTTCTGTTTTCGAAACACGGCAGACATTTTTCACTAGAGTAAAAAAACACTCCATTTTATTTAAACCATAAATATAGTCTTCACATAATTTTTTGCATGGGAGAAGAATAAGTTCTATCTATAGATAATTAACATGCTATGAAGAGAATCTGTATTACAAAAAGAACACATACTGTCAGTGCTTATATTTTAAGGATTACATAAATGAAGCCGGAGACAATTCTTCATATATTTTGTCTCCTAAATTGACTGCAGCAGTCAATTTTTTTTGAGGAGGAGGCCTGCAACTCATCTTGGATTTCAGCTGCTACCTCAAGTGCGCCGTTTTTCTCGCTCTGTGTTTTTAACTGTATACACTCGACATTTTTTCCCCTTTAGATGTAGCATTTGCTGTCCCTTTGCACATCGTGTCAAACGTGATGATTAGTGACCGGGACTACAATTAGCATGCTTTAACATCAACTCAGACAGTTATGTGTTAAGAAGTATAGAGATGACAGAATGTAACAGAAACCTGAAAGACTACGCTAGTTTGGGAATTAAAAATTATATTAAATCGCAATACTGAAGCTCACACTACATTTCAAACAGCTCCCTTCCCGTTTCCATTTGCGAAAGCCCATCCGGGGATAGGAGAGCAGGGCTCAGGGCGCCCGCAGGGCGGAACCGGGCCGCTCCCGCCCAGCGCAGCGCGGGGACCGGCGC
>VZSV01000135.1:2300899-2311162 GCA_013398735.1 Nothocercus julius
ATCTATATATATATCTATCTCAATTGACAAATCAAAGGTAGTATGGAAATATCAGTGAACAGCTGGTAAGAGAAGAAAACTGGTGAAAGTAAAAGCAAGAGAAAAAGAAAGAGAATCCTAATACCTCATCTGCCATTAATCTTTTTCATCTCCAGACAACATGCAGCAAAAGCACTTGGTCTAATAGATGACTTCTCATTCCGAAATCAAAGTAAAGAACAGTCATATTTGTTGGCTGAACGTACCTTCAACATGCCAACCAAATACATTTTCTACCCCATTTTTCTTGGTACATTGCCTTCAAAACTTTTTGTTTGCTACTGTTTGCTATAATTTGCTATTATATTTCCACAGGAGGATGTGCTAGCAGTAAACCAAAAGCACCCATCTCTCTATGCCTTTTAGCTCGGAGGAACAGTGCCACCTCCCTGCCTAGTCACAAATCAGCACCAGCCCTACTGACCTGCCAGGTTCCAGCACAGATGCAACCGCAGGACCTGGAGATCAAACCCTGTTCTGACAAATCATCACCTTGCACAACGCAGAGTAACTGCCTGGCGTGATACACGTGGGCTGCCTTCTGCAACAGCTTTCAACCAGTAAGAGTCTAATTCAACAACAGACATTCCAACATTTCTTTTATTTCACAGAACAGGCTCTGTGTTTTTACTTCTATTACCACGGACTTTTTCATTTTCTCTTTAAAACTATAAAAAAAATTACAAAAACTTAGGAAAGTTTGTGATGACACAATAGAAGGAGCAGAATTTACTATCTTAAGAATATACAATGTCGGTAGGCCTTGCTTTATGCAGAAGCAAATAAATTTGACAACAAGTTTCTCTTTCCCAGAGAAGACAAAATAAATGAGTATGCCCAGTTCTCCCTCCCAAAACTGATGGCCCTGCCCTCACCCACTTCATATCTGCTAGGTATGAAATAATATCTCACTAAAGCCCTCTGTGGAAGGTGCAAATGAAAAGTGCATAGAAATATTCACAGCAGCTTAATTTTTGAAGTTTATAACTTGCATATCATATTCCTTAGTCCATACAGAGTAGAACATTGTGTCTTTATGAAGATATTCAACACAATGAAGGGCCCTTTCTAACCCTTTTCTTCACAATGAAAAAGGCACCACCACAAATCCCTTCATTGCTGCCAAGGTTACCACTGTGCTACATTTGCTCTGCACTTTTCACACCGCTACATTCATTGCCATCCAAATGGAGGGGGAATCATGGCAACATCAACTGAGACTTCCAATAACAGAACAACACTGAAGACTGTACAAACCATGAAGAATCCAGAAATTATTTTATGACAGACAAGTACTTTTACAGACTTTTTACAGACTTTTACAGACAGCAAGTACTGCATCTAAATCATACATTTATTTTCCTAAAGAAAACACACATCATACTGGAAGAACAAGATAAAATGGTCAGTGTGGTTGTGTTAGACAAAAAACACTTGCATTAGAACCATCCAAAAATGAAGTACTTTGTATTAGAAACTACAAAGGACAGAAGAGCAGAAAAAGTTACCAGGTACAGAAAGTGCCACAAAAAGCTCATTTTCTTCTCCCTAAATAAGCTTAGTCTTTCACATGAACACTGTAACATCAAATTAGAAGTTAATGAAAGAGTCATCAATGCTCCACATCTTAGGTTCAGGAAAGCAGAGTTCAAATCACCAGAGAACAGAAACTTTTAAGCAGAGCCGAACCATAAAACTAATTTACCAAAAATCATAACTGCATCTACAGTGCTCAAACACAGCCTGAATGCTAAAACACATCATGCAAGCCTTTGTCACTTGGCCAACCACAGTTCCATTGCTGCAGATAGTACCCACTTTCCATGTCTCAAGAATTCAAGCTATATTGCTGAGCCTGATTTTTATACACATAATTTTCCCATGTAAAGCAGGTGCACCCTTTAGCTGCAATGATTCTGCATCACAACTTTAGCTACATCACAACTTTAATATTTAAAAATATTAACTGTCCAGTTTATGCTGACTATAAAGATGTCAAATGAAGATCCATAAGATTTACTTGTAAAATACTTACTGGATGGCATCCAAGATGAGGACAAAGAAGAAATCAGTGGCAGAAAGGAGTAAGATATCTTATGCTGACCCAGAGTAATAGGAGAAGACCAAATATTTGGATGTATGCATCTGTTTGTCCAAAAGAAGGACTAAAGACAGAATAAAGAAGGTACAAACAAAACAGACAGACACCAACAGCTTCAGAGAATACAACCACCAAGACATGCATATTGGTGTTAAGTATCATACACGTTAAGAGGAGAAGCAATTATTTTGCAAAACAGACTCTTCATCTCTTTCTTCCCTATCCACAATTCAGTAATGAATTTTCAAGATACCTTTGCTTAGACTGAGCTTGTTTTTGACCAGAGGGATGCTTCTTATCCACTTCAAATGGACTATACGGTTTTGGAACACAGTAGTTCAGGACAGGGAAATTGGGTAACTGCAGGTAAAATGGTCGGTAGTGGCTGTATTAGGCAAAACAGTTATGTTAGAACCACTAGAAAATGAAAAAAGTAGCTCAAAAAGCATTTCTGTCTTTTACATATAATATGCACAAAATACTAAGCAAATAAATATCCTAGAAGATTGTAAGTCATTCCTTCCTTCTCAACCTGAGATTTTCCTCAAAGTAGAAAATTTGCCTTGAGTTTCAACAGCTGTCTTACACAGTCTGCAAGCGCAAGGCTTTCATGCCTGTGCAGAACTGAGTAATAAACAATACAACTTGTATTCCTGAGAAGTAACTACAGCAGCACTGTGAAAAAACAGTTAATTAATAGCTTTTTATTTTTAAGAAAGTATTGATCAAAAAAATTACTATCAATTTCAAGGAATGACTTCAAGTACAACAAACCCATTTTCCTTACATCTACCTAAACACTTTCTCAAGGAGATGAGTGTTACTGAACTAGAGTATGAGATTTTATGTTAATGTACAGAGTTTTATTAACCTTTTAGGCTGCAGGATTGGGATTAAAAAAAGAAGTGAAATATAAAGGTTCAATTATTCCAAGTTTCCTTTAAATTCACCCGGTCCTTGGCAGGACACAAGTCTGCCCTACCTTACAACCTGAAGCTATAATTTATTCTCTACTGCTGTAATAAATATTCCCTACTATACTACTACCTCTTTGATCTCATTCAACAGCTAAACACAGATACCTACTGCAGAGCATGTGACACACAATTTCACATCGTACTAGAGGAATCCTGCTATGCATAACATCTAAAGTCAGCAAGACCAAAAAGAAGACATCTGAAGGCTACTTCCTCAAGGAATACAGGGTGTTTCTCAGTGACTCACTTTGAGAACTGCATTACAAATGTACAAATGTACTTACCGACTTCTATCTTCCACTTTCACAAATGGGTTTTTCAGTTTACCTGCTTCAGGGAGGAAAAAAGAAAATTAGAAGAAAAATATTTTTCCTCATTTAGGAAGTTACTTCAACACCTGAGTAGATGAGCTGACATTATTTTAAAACCCCTCATGCCCATTTTAACAAATTCCTGATTTCCAGGAAGCTCTCCCAAAAGCTTTTCTAAGCCTACAGACTGGAATATATCAACACACTTCACCAGATGAGAAACATACTATATTTTTAAATGTTCAACATGAAACCTCTGCACACATTGAAATACTCACTTCTTGACTTTTGCGCTGCACATCGTTTTTCCTGTTAAAAAAGGGAAAGAATAAAACCCACTGTGAATAGTATTTTATATTTTACTTGACATTTGCTTTTTAAAAAGCAAATTGATATTTTAAAATCAATACACAAAATCTCTCAATGAAAAACTGAGAGTAAGGGTTTACTAAATTCATATCAATCAGCATTTTTCTGTTTGCAATTTGTCTTTTAATAAAAAAAAAATCTTACAAAAATTCACTTACCACATCCTTAGAACTGCCTGCTTTTTTGACTAGGTAGAGCTCCTTTTTCTTTTGTTCAATGTAATTCTTAATGTCTTGCAAAAAGTGGGAGAATTAAATACAAAAATTAACTCAGCTAAATATAAGTTTCTTTTTTTAAAAAAAAAAGGCAACAAAATAATACTTAAATCAATGTTAAAAGTTCAGATTAGAATTTATCAAACAAAAATATTTACCATCAATATGAAGTATCTTCACTCCCCAACTCAAAGCATTGGATAATATACTACCAGAGGGAATTAATTCCTGCAAACAGTAAACTTCATTAATATTTTTAAATAATACATGACAAAGTGCAATATAAAAATCAAATAATAAGAAAGCTGAAATCAAAGTACAGACACTTTCAATCAAGATTGTCACTTTCCTCAGCTGTTTTTTCCATCTCTGTTTCACAGCATTTCATGATCAAAAGGAGATGTTTACCTTTCCTATAGCCCAAACTGATCTCTATTGTCAAAACCTATAGTAACTAAGAATTTGAAGATATTGAATTGATAAATTTCCTTTAATTTCTAATGAAAGGATCTCTTTTAAATGCTAGATATACTAAAAACCTGGCTAAGTTATAACTCTACAGAAACTCTACAGAAACTTCCAATTCCTCATGCAGTACCCAGCAAATGTGACCTGACTGCTGAGAAGAATCCTGACTTCTGCCTGCACATTCCATGAGAACTGTGCTGGACCTCAATTCTTCTTCCCATTGGTTGCTTTCGAGAAGAGCAACACTGAAACTTGGGAGTTTTTTTTCCAGCACAAATCTGCAGTTTACTCATCTTACCTGCTCTTTGATCGCTTTTTCAACTAAAGATTTTCCTCTGCTCATTCGTACCTACATTAAAACAGAAACACTGTATCAGATTTGCAGTTAAGTTAAAATCCATTTCAGAAAGCAAAAGCTAAGGCAGGCTAAATTTCAGCTAACATACCTATTTTAACTGCAGCAGTCTTTTTTTCTGATTATAGTTGTTTTTCATTAGTTTGTATTTTCCCTAAAAGGTTGCAGTTGATTCAGTCTGACCATAAAAGCACTTAGTTTTTGGCCAAAGTGAATGTTTTTTGGCCAAAGTGAATGCCAAAAAATGAGCTTCCAGCAACTGGAATCTATGCCAAATTAGGCCAGTCATGAAGGTGACCATAACCTCACTCTTAGCCAACCTCTTCTACCAATGCAGCTTGTTCTGAACACTATTTGTTAATAATGACCATACACATACCTATCCAGTACTATTTTTGTTATTTGCAAGATGAGGTGATTTTCACCCATTGGACAATAACAAAGCCATCACTCCAGCTGGCTCACAGCCATGGTCTTAAGTGCCACGAACTGCATAGCTTTAGTTTCTACCTGTATTCTAAATGCTTGTATGACTAGTCCATGTAACAAACTTCAAGCAAGCCTATGCAAATTTAGGCATCTATAGTTTCTGTATAGGCTATATTGCTAAGGAGATTGGGAGCAACAGACACCATCACAAGCCAGTCCATACTGATGCAGTTGCCAAACACAATAGTATCAACGGTCAAATATAATTCTAACATTGTATATATATACAAACAAATTTTAGTATGGTTGATTTATTTGCAGTAAATGTTTTTTAATTATTTTGGAAACTCTGCTTAATTAGTTTGAGTTAGTTTAAAATTAAAAAAGATTTAAGAGATACAAAAATGTATTAACACAACAGACATCTTTAAGAAAGAATACAGGAGAAAAACTAGAAGAGATCATCTCACAGATTGTACTTGATTTGCAGCATTATTCATAAGCAACTTACTGCATCTGCTGTCTTAAATGAACTGCCATCATGTCTATCTCTTCGGCTGTTGAGATGAGATGAACCGTTACCTCCATTTTGGGCAGATTCTGGGCTAGGGACTGGAGAAATCTGACCAAGGGTCGGTGCAAATTTTGCCTCCTTTTTAGTAGAAATGAGATAGCTAATGTCTTTGCTAAGAAAGCCTTCCACTTTCTAAATATAAAGGGGAAAAAAAAAAAAAAAAAAAAAGCTTTGTTTCAGATCAATAAATCATTTCACTTTCTGCTTTGCATACTCTAAACAGAAAAAAAATGATTTGCAGGAAATGTAAGTATAAAAATGTTGAATAATCAAGATTTCTCAAATCTAAGATGACAATTACAATTAAGCAACAGTGACATTTTACTGGTCAAAATTTCTAATTTCAATTTCTTAATGTTATAACCTCTATCAGACAAAAGATAAACTGCAAGACTAATGCTAAATTTAAAGAGATGCATCTAATTTGAAGTCCTGCTTTCTAATATTTTGCCTCTACTGTAAATTCATATAGTACATTGATTCACAGCTGCTAGTTTCATACCTGCTCCTCTAGCGTCAGAAAAATACTGCCAAAATAATTTTGGCGTGGCTAGCAGGTTAAGCAGCTCCCTTTAGCCACTCTGATTATAGGCAATTTTTGACAACTTTACTGTTGAGTTTCTATCATACAAATTCAAATAATTCAGTGTTGAAGTGGACAGAAAAACGGCACATTTTTTCTGTTGATATGATACCCTGTGCTGGACTTTTCCATACATAAAGGATAAGAGAAATAGAAAAAGGTATCTTAAGGATGTGGCTTTCAGCAGTTTGCTTACAGCAAAAGAATATATGCTTGACAGTCCTACAGTTAAAGGGCAGATTCTCAGGGGAGTTTGGTATAGAAGCCCCTTGGTTTAAAGTCCCAGGCTGACCCTGCTCTCTCTACTGTTCTATATGCACACATCACCGTCCTTTCTTTATGCCACTGTACCTATTCCATACCGCAGCACCCATCCTCTTACTCCTGTTCTCAACTATTCTGCCCTTCTCTTTAGCTGATACCCTGTCCCCTATACTGTAGTTCATGTTTCTGTTGCCAGTTTTCTGCCTACCCTACAAAATTAAAATGTTTCTCTTCAAAATCATTTGGGCCCAACAATCCCACAAGCTCTTTCTCCAATTCCTTCTCCACTGTCTGTTCTGAACACAAAGAGGGACAGATACATGGTCCTTCTCTTTCACCAAGCGATAGCTACCCCAGTTCAGCCTTTATAAACCTGCCACTACCTGCTTCAGGCAAAATAAAGTAAAACACCATAAAAGTGCTTAACTCGAGAAATAATCCTATCAAATAACCTGTACCTAGCTTTTGAGGGGCTCATTGAGAAATTTTATATCTATTTTAAGATTTTCTGGAAACATATGCAAAACATTTACTTGAATATCATTTTTAGGCTCAGCTGAACAACCATAGTTGTAACATGTTCTAACACGCAAAGAAAACTGTCAAAATAGTCAGGTGCTGCAGAAAATTTCAACTCAAACAACAAAACCCATTAAACCTAGATAGAATTCTAACAACCAAATTAATAATCAACTAAAACCAAGCTTCAATTCCCTTTATCAAAACTAACAAAGTAACTTTTATCAATAAATGAAATAATTTATTGATAAATCCATCATTCACACTAAAGCATTATGATAGAAATACTAAAAAAAAAAAAAACTAGCATAACTTCAAAATGCAGTAAGAAAAAACATGGGAAAGCCACCCCACAAGGGCAGATTTTCCTCTAGTTTCATAAATGTTTGCTCATTAACTTACCCCTCCTAGATCCTTAAGGTCCTTCTCTAATTTTTCAGAGATCACATTTGATGGAATATCAAGGTAAAACACCTTCCCAGTAAGTGGCTTATATTTAAGTTTCTCTGGTTTTGTTATATCCTTTTTCACAGCCTTCAGAGAAGATTTTAACTTTTCCGCTTTTGCTTGCATTCCACCTGCTGCCAAGGGAAAGGATATTTAAATGATTGTACAGTAGGTACTCCTGTGTTTATTTTTTCTTCTGAAAACAAAAAATATCTTAAAATATTGGAAAGGAGAAAGTAAACTTCTACACAGGATAGAACTTTTAAAATCAACTGTTAACTTCATCACAGCTTTGCTTATCTCTCAATTTTTAGAAGACAGCCATCAAAAATATTCAGACCAAGGGCTACACAAATGGCTTTAGCCCCTAGGCAGCAAACATTCTTTCCACATTATTTTTTCATATCCACCGCTATGGAATTCAAATAGGCTATCAAAATTCTTGAAAACAGACGTGAGTATAACTAGTTGCCCATTTGAGCTCTAAGTATTAAAAAACATTGCTTTCCCAAAGCAAAAATTAAGAAAATAAAAACACTGATAGTGCCTGCATATTCCATCTTAAAACAGTATCCTATATATCCCTGACATACAGTGTGCTCACTCTTCTCAGCCAGCTTTGCAAATCTCTGCTATCTTTGAACGACTATGTAGATACCAGTGCCTAGTCACTGATGACCACCAGAGCACCCTTTTAGGGTAACACAACTCACCACCCTCTACGACTCATTTGAAAGAGAAAGGATTTATATAGATACACTGAAATAAAAGCAACTGAAAAGTATCTGAAACTACAGAAACAAACAAACAAACAAACCCACCCACACACACCACAAACCTGTAAGACCAAGATCCTCCCCTTTGTTTTCTGAGCACCTACCTGAGATGAAGTAAAACTATGCTTAATTCCAGGAAGCTGAACATCATTCTAGTTACAACAGCTCTTCTTCCTCTAGTGAGTTTTGCTCTAGCACTAAGAAACCACATCTAGCAATGCAGCTGTGCTGGTGACCTTTCCTGGTGCTCAATACAGAGGTAGATAAGACTAGGTTTTCAACTAAGTAAAGAAATATTTTGGTCCAGCTGAAAAGTAAGACTCATTTCTCCAGGAAAATATTAGGAGCATGGTACACAGTTCTGTGAGAACATCAGCTCAATACTGAGTAGGAATCTAAACAAAAAAAAATTGCAAAGGCAAGAAAGGGGTCAAAAGAGTAACAAGGACAGTCACAATCAAATGCTTAAACTATGCGAGGAACTATTTTGAAGATTCAGACTTGACAGTCTAAAATAAACAGCTTACAGAAAGTAAAATAAAAATGTATAAAATTGAGAGGAAAAAACAATGGCTAAATAACCCTTCCCGTACAAGGAAGATGGGACACCAAACATTAACTAGGAGACAGGCACAAAATGAACAAGAGGAACTGGTTCTTGTGCAGCAGGCACCTCTGTGCAGCACACTGCCAAAGAATGCTGCAGTCACAAGGAGAAACTGGACAAGTGCATGGAAGAAGGACACATTGGGGGTTCCAAATGCACAGACATGACATGCAATTCATGAACACGCTGCAGCTGACCAGAGTTGGAAACTAAATAATATTATTAGAGTAATTATACTTCCCCTGGAATTGTATTTCCATAGGAATCCACTTACAACCACTGACGGAGCCAGGACCATCCAAGACAGACACGATGTCAGTTCTATGTTGTCTTTTCTTCTGCTGACTAACAACCTACTACTAGTTGCTAATCTGAGGAAGCAGCTCAAAACAGACAACCACAGCTGCTGCACAAAATGTCTCTTCTAGAGATTAAAAAAATGCTTCTGTTACGTATTCCCTCCCTAACTGAAACTCTGTAAGCTTAAGGAAGGAGAACCACTATTGATACTGCAGGGTTCTGTTAGTGATAGTTAAGAATAGACAGAAACAAACCATGAAGTGACGTAGGTTTAGCAGAATCAGGGATACCAAAAGAAATAACCATGGAAACAGGATAACGCAGAGGCTTGGGATAGCACAACTGATCAGAAGCTAAAGAAGGATGCAGTGCTGGGCAGGAGGTAAACAGACGTGCAAACGTGAAGTTCTGTAGCGGAACAAGAACCATGGGTGCTCTTACACCCCACAGGCACACGCCACGGCCAGCGCAGCTCAAAGATTAACACTCTAGATACTGCACTTAACCCTGGAAAAGGCTTAGCAAGCGTCTCAGGCACAACCAGCAGCTTGGCGCCGGTCGGCAGCACTGCACTGAGACAGCAGCGTACCGTGCAGGCAACCGCTCAGGACCGAAGCCGCACGATGCCCGGGCGTAGCGCGCGGGCCGACCCCGCCGGGGCGGCCCGAGGCCTGGGGGATTCCAGCGGAGCTGCCGCTCGGTGCCCACGTCTAAGAGCTCCCAGGAGGCAGCCGGGCGCCTGGCCAGGGCCCTTTCACCTACAGGCGCCCACGCTGAATCCCCAGAACCACGCAGAAGTTAAGAGAATGGAGAAACTAAAACAAGGAAAGAGCAAGCAAACAGCCGGGCGCCGCGGCGCTACCCGGCGCGGACAAAGGCAGCGCCACGCGGGCTGCGAGGCCCGGGCGCCGCGGCGGCTCCCGAGACGT
>VZSV01000135.1:2311570-2326351 GCA_013398735.1 Nothocercus julius
AGGTGTCGGGACGCCCTTACCGCGGGGCTCCGCCGGCGGGCGAGCCCCGGCAGGAGGGGGAGCCCGGGGCGCCGAGGGGAGGTCGCTGCGTGGGCAGGGCGGCGCTCGGGGGCATCTGCTGCCGGCTTCAAAAGGAGCCCTCCCGAGCGGCGGCGGCCGGGCAGCGCCGTGGGGCGTGTGCGCCAGCGCAGCGTTATCTGAGCCCGCCGGGGCCGGAGGGTGGAGTCCTGGTTTGTTAGGGGTTTGGGGTTTTTTTCTTTCTCTTCTTCTTCTCCCTCTTTAAGAAAAGAAGTTAATTCATACGTTAACGAGGTCAGAGGTTACTGAGTCAGCCGTGTTTATGCAGCCTCTGGGATTTCGTGTTGCAATCCTCCTACCAAGTACCGCTGATAGCGATAGGAAAAAAGGCCAAATCCACTTGTGTGCTGGTCTTTCAGGTAATATATATGTGTGTGTATCTATCTATATAATAATCCAAATTGTTTTGTTTTTAACCTTATTCTGGGCAACCTTTCCTTTCTTGGGAAATGATAAATTAATGATCACTGACATAAATGATAACTTTTGAGGCCTTTACCCCCAACCTTGAGGTGTTTTCTGCCCTTTTGGACCATAAAGTCATAATGGGAGAGGACAAAGCGCTGAATTTAAGGAAAATCTTGTGTTCTCTTCACATTCTGGTTACAGTGTGCAGCCTGTCTGGCCTAGTTAAGAGCTCAAAAGGCTGCAGAAAACAGTGTTAGTATCAGAGATTTAAGCTGTTGTCCTAGTTCAGTAGGGATCTCCAAAGGAAACTACAGAAAACAAACCCATCTGTGCTGTTCAGACATCTGCACAGAGGAAAAAAAATCTATTTTTTCTTGATTTTTCTCACAGGAATGACAGAAGTAAGAGGAGAGCTAGATAATTATTCTGCCATGCTGCAGTTTATGGGCCACAGACTCCACATTTATTGTTGTACAGCGAATTTGCGTGCTCCTAAATCTTTTGTTGCAGCAAGAAGTGATACATATTAAGTGTTTAATGTCATTTACAAAAATCTAAACATTGTAATCCATATAAGAATGATGTCAGAGATTTATTCTATTTATAAAATTCAGGTTATTTTAAAAGCAAATACTGTAATTTAAAAAAAACTAGGATTTTGTAAGGCAAGTAGAAAATTATTATTGTTGTTTAGATATAATGTCAAAAAATCATAATCAAAAAAACTCATTGCATATTCTGTAAGTTTTGAAAATAGTTTTGTAATATATTTTTCTGTTCCTTAACAGGTTTTCCTTCTCTGAGCATAAAGTTATGGTTGAAATGGGTGATAGAAACGTAGATAAAATAACTGCTATTCAGCAAGCAATAGCATCTTGTTTTGGAGCTATAATTACATCATTTTTTGGTAAGGCTAACTATTAAGCTTGCCACAGAGTAAATCTTTGGAAGGTGATTGCTCTTCACTTTGAACTAGCAAGATGTCTGTGTGTGTGTGTGTGTGTGTGTGTGTGTGTGTGTGTGTATATATATATATATATATGAATACAGTTTTCTCATTTTGTGTATTGTAACAAATGCAGCGATTAACAGAAATATTTCCAGTCTGTTTAACTCAATCTTCAACCATTTCTAAAAAATAAGAATAATTTTATTCAACCTTTCTTTTCTATGTCTTTTGTTTTTAAATTGGCATAGTAATTCATTGCTTTCTCTCTGTAAAAAACAAAAGGACCTTTCATATTTCCTAGTGCCATATTAAAAATAGATTTTAAATTAATATCTGCTTTATAGGACACAAGTCCCTCTGTGTCACGAGACTGCCTCTGTGAGATGGTCCCCTCATGTTACCACTTAAGTGGTAATATCAGTTTATTTTGCTGTGATGTCCTTTTCAGTTACACCTTTTTAGCATTATTTTCCTCAGCTTTTTTTTTTTCTTTTTTTTTTTTTTTTTTTTTTTGCTAGTTTATCTAACTTCTGGACAGTCTAATGGAATTCAGCTATTCAGCTCCTACCTCTTACACAGTCATGTAGCTCAGAACTTGCTTCCCCATGTGTAGCTAAGAACAGCACTTCAGCACTTCACATCCCCTGGGATCTTTGAGCTCATTAGCCTATACTTCATATTTCAGGAGCTTTTCTGGATTAAACCAACTTTTGATTCTGACTGTGTTATTTTTGAGGCACTAATGATCTAGAAAATCTAGAACAGACTTTTGCAATTCCCCAGATGGAATTCAACTTCTCTTACATAAGATTCTAATGCAGATTTGCTGCCCTAGGTATCACAGACCTTAGCAGAGTCTGGCAAATATGACACAGCTATAGAAGAGCAATTCCTTTTTGAAGTGAGAGGTGGGAGACCAAGCAGAATATACAAGTATCTAAAATTCTACTAGATGCCCAAGTTTAAGTAACTAAGTTGAGCTGTTGAGCTGCAAGAGCCATATTTAGATTCCTGCATTTAGACATACAAATGTGAGCTAAGTGTCTAAACTTCATTTGTACAAGTTCATGTTAAGGTATCTGTACACTTCTATGTTTTAAGGGCATGCAGTGTGTTTCTAAGTGACTTCTTTGTTTTGTTTTAGTAGCTCCTCTCGATGTCGTCAAAATTCGACTGCAAGCCCAAAGCAATCCATTCTCCAAAGGTAAATAAATGTGTAGGGTAATTGAAGACCCATTTTGCTCTTTGATGTTACATATAGCTCACGGTTCTTGTGGTGCTGAGCTGTGTTTAGTTTGTTTGTCTGTAGTTATGTTTGTTTCTGCATGGTAAGTGAAGGGGTAGGAGAAGCAAACCAGCAAAATACACTGAAGTTGCTTTTAAAAAAAAAAAAAAAAAGGAGGTACTGCTAAAGGGACACAGGAAAGAAATCTCATAAATATGTGCCATTTTAAACAGGCAATTTTCTCTTTCCTACTATTTTAATTATGACAATGTATAATTAATTCTCAATTGAGTAAATAAATAAAAAAAAGTATTGATAAATAGCTAAATGATCTATCAGAGGACTCATGATTGAAGTACCCTACCAGTCCATCTCCTCCACAATCCAAAGAGCTCTGAAAAGAGTAGTCTTACCTGTCACTTATCACTTGAGTTCTAAATAAATGAACATAGTGTGCCCTGAAAAATACACCAATATCAACACTAATCAGTTGTAATTACTATATGAAATTTATAAAGAAAGATGGTTGTAGAAAGAATAAGGAAAGATGGGTGTAGAAATTCCATGTTTTACATGGAGATTGTTATTTGGAGTCACCCTCGCCATAAATCTGGAAAAACATTTTGCCATCTACCTTGATTCTTTAGTAAATTCTAAACCTTCAGAAATCTGAAAACATAGCACGAGGCTCAAAGGATATTTTTATAATGGGAGCAATATATTTTGTCAAAATATGTTCGCTATATATATAGGTAGAAGAAATCAAAAACAAGTGGAAAGGGTAATCCAGTAGAAATATAGTCCACCCTCAGATGTAAAGCCTCCACCTGTGATGTGGCTGCTGAGGATACTTAATAAAAAATTCAAAAGTCTAGAAGAAGTTCACAAAGTTACTTAAAAAAAATTATCTAGTGATACAGTGGTTCTGTGTTGTTTTTCAGTCTTCAGCAGACAGTGCTGAAGACTGAAAAATATAACATGAGCTTGTCTCTTGGAGCCTGTGAATGCAGGTACATTTAGTCTGGCGCTCTTAAGGAGTGCATTTGCTTCCTCTTCCCTTTTACTGAATTTTTGTTAGTCAGTTTCCAAGATCGTTCTGTCCTTGTTTCTCCAGCCAGAGATAAATGTATGCTTCTATTATGTGCAGTCCTGAAATGCTGCTGAATAACAATCTTACAAGCATTAACCATATTCTCATATGCTGTTTTATTAGGAAAGTGTTTTGTATACTCCAGTGGCCTTATGGATCATATATGTGTTTGTGAGAATGGGGACAGCAAAGCCTGGTATAAAAAACGTGGGCATTTCAAAGGGACATTGGTAAGAACATTTTATATTTATTCAAAACTGTGCATTGAAAACACGTTAGAATGGCATACTATACATTTATTTTATTTTAACTTCTGGTAGAAACTTGTCATTGAGAGAGTATTCATATTGTTATGCAGTATAAGTTAGGTGACTAATGATACTCTCCCCGTATGAAAATACTAATTCCTTTCTTAGGACAATGTAGAGAGCAGCTGCACTGCTTTCCACCCAAGGTACCAGCTCACTAATTCCATAAGATGGTGCTGAATGACCTTCAAGGATCACTGCTTCTCTGCTGCCAGTGGTCTGGGAAATATATGGGACAGTTATGATAACAGTTATAAAGCTCCAAGCGTACAGGTGCGCAAAATAAAACCAGCCAAACCATATACACTACGCATATATTGTTATATTGTCCTCAAATTGTCACAGAAAGCAGGTTTTAAAAGAGTGCTGGAGGGTGAATTGCTGTTTTGTACCTAGAGCTTGTAGAATTTATTAAAATATATTTTAGTGAATTGCTTAGGGAATCTTCCACAAGTTGCTGCTGTGCTGTACTGATTCTGAAAACAGCTTATTCACAGTGCTGTCAGTTGCTGATAAAAAATTACTGTTTTTGTCTTTTAAAGATGGAAGAAAATTCTTGATTCAAACACATGAATATTTCTGTTTAGCTCAGTGGAATTATTTGCTGATTAAATTGCTTATGTTAGTATAAGAAATACAGCATTGAGATCACAGAGTGATACATTTTTAAAACGTACTTTTTAATACATTAATTTTGTGTTGAGTGTGCTGAAATATTACTACTGACTAGAAAAGTTTTGTAGCTGATTGTTGTGCTTTCCTTGGTTGTAATTTTAGGATGCTTTTGTGAAAATCATTCAAATAGAAGGAATTAAATCACTGTGGCGTGGACTTACCCCAACACTGTAAGTTGATTTTTTTGTTGTTGTTGTTTTTGTTTTAATCACTTAAAGATTATGGTTATGAAGGATGCTTCATTACTCAGACAAATGAGCATGCTTATTTTGAACTGATTTTAAAAAACTGGTATATTCCCAAGTTACAAATAATATACTTGGTTTGATTAGAAACCTCTAGAGGCAATGTAATTTTGGCCAGATCTTCAATTTTCTCCTTATAACCTCTTTGATATGTCCACAGTTTTTAAGCAAGGACATGAGACTTTCCATTCTAACCTTCAAAGATAGAATCATCCTCTTGTTAGCATCATTGGATCATAAGGCCTGATATAATTGTTAAACATTTGTTGATAGACACTTGCAATCCTAGCTTGTTCTTAATGTTCTACAATGAGCAACCCAGCTATCTGCACAGACACTCCTGTCTTGAACCTCATTATCGCTACTTAAAAAGAAATAATGTCTAACTAGAATCTCATTTATTTCATGGAACTTCAAGGAATTGTTTTTATACTATCCAATTTGCTTGTGGAAAATGGATGATTCCTTTTGTCTTTACAAGAGTCTTTTACATAATATACCACTGTTATCATATCTCTTCTCAGTCTTCTCTTCTTCAGGCTAACCCCATCTGTTTTATCTTGATATTCATAATAACCTAGTAAGGATAGTAATTAAAACCTCTATAATTCAATTTTCCTCTGTGGAACCATCCCATAAAGTGGTCAGATCTAACATGTAGGTTATCAAAGCAACCTCCAGATTTTGTAAGTCACTAAATGTTGGCTTAAAACCGTGCATCTCCAGTTAAGAAGCTGGTTCTTCTCTAAAGGAGTACACAACATATGTTGAAACAAAAGGTACTGAGGTATGAGGTACTGATGCACTTTTGATTTGCCTGCGGTGCTCTTACAGATACAGAGAAGCAAGGCATGGTGAAACTCAAGCTTGCTATCCTGCAGCATGTGGCTATTTCAAGAATTAAAGCTTTAGGATCTAGGTAAAGTAAGAGGTCTGTATTTCAGCTGATACAGAGAGGCGTTGTTTCTTGGTTTGCTTGGTTGCTTTGTTTTGTTTCGTTTTCATAGAATCATAGAATGCTTAAGGTTGGAAGGGACCTCTAGAGATCATCTAGTCCACCCCCCCCTGCACATGCAGGGTCACCTACAGCATGTGGCTCAGGACTGTGGCCAAGCGGGTTTGGAAGATCTCCAGAGAAGGAGACTCCACAACCTCCCTGGGCAGCCTGTTCCAGTGCTCTGTCACCCTCACTGTCAAGAAATTTTTCCTCAAGTTCCTGTGGAACTTTTGGTGCTTCAGTTTGTGGCCGTTTCCTCTAGTCCTATGAGTGGCCACCACTGAGAGGAGGCCAGCCCCATCCTCCTCACTGCCTCCCTTGAGGAACTTATAGACACTGATCAGGTCCCCTCTTAGCCTTCTCCAGGCTGAACAGGCCCAGCTCTCTCAGTCTTTCCTCACAGGGCAGATGCTCCAGGCCCCTGATCATCCTTGTAGCCCTAGTTTTGTTTCAACATATATTCTCTACTGCTTTAGAGAAGAGCTAGCTTGTTGACTGGAGATGCACAGTTTTTGAAAGATCTAAACTATGGCTTGTTGGTGTTCCATGCATTAGAGTCTTCACGGGTTTTTGGTGATAATATTACATGTTACACTGGCACAGATTGCCTACATAAAACAAATTGTCATTTTGTAGTAGGACATGCTGCATTACTGCAACACTGAATGATTACCACTGTTGTTATTGTGGCCAATACTATTTTGAAGAATGGAAAAAACTTAGATTCGTTCACCCTACAGTCTTCCAAAAATGGGGATCATGTTGAATAAGGCATAGTGTTATGAACATAAGAAAGAATACTAAGAAAGTTCCATTAAGCTTTGTGTTTGCCTGCTTCATATTCAGATATTTTAATTCTGTTGCTTTACAGAATTTCTGAAGTTGACATGAAATACATTTTGGCTTAGATCACTCTGACATCATTTTACTTAAAGTTTCTCATAATGAAATGAAAAAAAAAAAAACAAAAAAAGGGGGACACTTGTGAATTTGAAACTGTGAAATAAAGTCAGTTAATCAAAGCCATTGGATAAAATCTTTCTTCATCCACCGATATATAGCTGAAGGTACAACTTTCTCAATTAAGTGAAATATTAATACAAGATGATATATTTCAATTATGATCCTGTTTTCCTTGTATTAAGATTCCCTCTTTTATATTGTAGAATAATGGCACTTCCTACCACAGTAGTTTATTTTACGTGCTATGACCAACTGAGTGAAGCTCTGAAATCTAGACTAGGAAAAGATGATGACCACATTCCAGTTCTTGCAGGCTCCTTAAGTAGATGTAAGTTGTCATCTCTTTAAAGAGGAAAAACTAAAGAAATACTTTTATGCTGTTTTATTGTCTTTTTAAATTAAATTTGCTGTGACTTTAAATGTGTGCCAATATTATACAGAGCTGGGAGCAATGTTGTAGTTACCCGACATTTCTTGCGTAACATAACCCTCTAGCCTGAAATGACATGATGCATTTTTGCTGTTGCACTTTCATTACAGATGAGTTTGAGATGACACTTGCTAGAATTTCGTCCAAAATTTGTTTTCAGATATTGTGCGTCTATATGAGAGTATAATGGTGCCCTTTTTAAAGCAGAAATGGAGAACATAGTCAATGCACATTTTGAAGTGTTTGCAATCTGTTCAAAACTTTATAGTTCTAGAAGTTCTGCTAAGGACAGAATTCTACTAATGTCTGTTCTGGAGTGAAGGAAAATTATATAAACATAATTTTCTATAATGGAAACTATGCAAGTAGTTATGAGGAAGATGCAAAATTGACTTGTTTTGCTCCTCTATGATATCAAGGGGACTGAATTTGTGGTTTTTTGTTTTGTTTTGTTTTTTACTTATTTTTTAAAATCTTTTTCCCAAATGATTTCTGTAAAATGAGGTCAGGTAATATCTTTCGGGGCTTTCTTAGATGACTGTGGGGTCTAGGTCTCTGTTTTACCTATGGCTGCTATGAGAGAGCTTGGAAAACTAGCAGAAAAAGAACTGTTATTCTATGGTCATGTGTCAAATTAATCATTAGGCTGCTCCAATTAATCATTAGGCTGCTCAGTTTACGTTTAAAATAAACCTTATGCCAGCAGCAGGAGAAAACTTTGTAGGTCTAGTAAAGTCATTAAAATCTGTTAAATATTACATGTTGTGAGGTTGTTAGTGAGTGCTGTGACTCATTGATCTTACCACCAACATGCAAGAGAATTCTTTCATTAGATGCAGAATAGCTGTTGTATGTTGCTAGTATTTTAAAATAAGAATTGGCCAAGATGCTTAGAAAGCAATAAAAGCTTAATCTCTACCTGTGATTTTTTCTATCAAACAACTTAGCACATTTTCTTCAACCCACACTTAAAAATAATCATTATTGAAAGTAAATCTTAAAGGAATATTTGAAGTTTTCAGCTTATTTTTTATCTGAAAATGAGGATTCTTAACAGTGCTGGGGTTATATCAAGCTAATACTGAAATAGGTAAATAACCTGTGAAAAGTGTAGGTACTGTGAATACATAAGGTATTCCTATCTGGAAAAGAAGCTTTTATTGATGATTCTTTTGAGGAAATATTGTGGGAGACTTGAAAGGAGCCAGATAAATAAAGCAAGGTGAGACATGTGTCTCATTTAAATGTTCAGGAAATGTTGCTAGTAAATACTGAATTTTTTAAAAAGACAAAGCTAAAAACTAGTATTTGTCTGGTTTTCAGTTGGCACCGTCACTCTCGTGAGCCCCCTGGAGCTCATCAGGACGCGAGTGCAGTCCCGCCAGTTGTCCTACCAGCAGCTCTACCTGTGTGTGCGCAGCGAGGTGGCCAGGGACGGGTGGCTTTCGCTGTGGAGAGGCTGGAGCTCTACTGTTCTCAGAGATGTGCCTTTCTCAGGTGGCGTTTGTTGCACATGCAGGCTTGTGTTAGATATGACCGTTTGTTTATTCATAAACTCTTATAGACTTATTTTTATGTAACTGTAATGGTTGGCTTTAAGAAAGGTTGAGGTTTACCCATTTTTCCCCTTTTAGTGTTTGTAAGTCTTTAAGGATGTGAAGTTTTTTAGTTTTGTTTATGTTCACCAGCTGTGGGTCACCATTAAATTCCCTTTGTCTGTTTATACCACTTCTTCCGATCCTTAGCAGTAATTGTTTTCACAGACTACTTTTCCAGTGGAAATATTTCAGTCTAAGAGGCAGAGCAGCTCTTTCCGTATAGAGGAAGGACGTGTATCTAAGTGTTCGAATGCTTTAGCTTCAAAACATAGACTACGAGAGAGGGACACAGGAGCGTGTTCAGGAACTTTGTTAGCAAGATCAATCAGTTCATGAAGTACCCCAAAGAAGAAGATCTAGTGCACCACTTGCTACAGCAACTCCGAAGCTGGAAGTGCAGAAAAAGAAAAGTAGTCTGTTCCGGAGCAGCCCAAGGAGAGAGGAGATAACACTGTGCCCTTCTATCTAAGTTCTGCTCTCTCCCGAGCTGCAGAGGTAACTGGAAGAGATGGCTCAAGGACAGTGTTGCCGTTTGCTGCCACTGGTGGGAGCCAGCAGCTCTGAAAGGTTCTTTAGTGGACAAGCAGGTATATGAGACACAGTGTGGCGCCGTGTTCCCATGGCACTTGGGAACCATCCTTCCAAGGGCTGGTGAACCTGAAGCACTTTCTCGTCTTTAGATGGAAACAGTAACACTCTGAACACCTTGTGTTGGCCCAGAAAAATGCTTCAGACCCATTTTTGGAGGCAGAGAATCTTTGAAGTATTTGAATTATTTCACCAAGTTGTCTCAAGACCCTGGTTCCTTTCCAAAGAGCATTTCACTAATGGGAGTTCACTAATGGGGTATCTGCTTCCCATGCAAAGGACCTTTTCACTCTTTTGTTCTGTTACCACAGTCTTCTGCCTCTAAAGCATGATTGCTTGGGAATCCTGCAGTTCTGTACCCACTTAGTTTTATCTTGCAGAACTGGAATTATATCCAGGAGGAATTGTGTCCAAAAGAGTAGATACAGAGCTTGCAAATGGGGATTGGCCTGATTGGTAACCATGAAGGTAATCAGAAACTTTTAAAGACTCTCTTAGGCCTCCCAAAGTGGCCCAGATCAGATTGGAAAGATCTGTTTTGAGGTTAGGAATATATCCCAGAAAAGATTGTTTAGAACATGTACTTACAATTTGGGATTTAAATTCCTTGAGTGACTTTTACTCTCTCAGTCACATTACTGTGTGGCTGGCACTAAACAAAAGCAAGTGGGTGAATACCCGCCTGGATGTGGCCCTGAGCCACCTGCTCTAGGTGTCCCTGCTGGAGCAGGGGGGTTGGACTAGATGATCTCTAGAGGTCCCTTCCAACCTCAACCATTCTGTGATTCTGTGATTCCACCTGAACGCTGAGAAGCTGCTACTCCACTCGGTGCCTGAGGTATATTATAGTCTTTTGGGAATAATTCAAGACAAGAAGGGTTCTTATCTGCTAGGATCTTCTTTCGTGCTGTAGATAGAAGTCATTGCTTTAACTTAACATTGCTTTAACTTATTTTATTAATAAAAATATATTTTTATTATTAAAAAAATGCTTTTTTTATTAATGAAATGAAACTTGAACCTCACGGAAGCAAGTGGTGTTGCTTGTGCTCTCCTGCCTATCCCAAAAAATTGTGTTGCCCCAAATTTTTTCTTAGGCTATTCTTCTTCCCTTGGAAGCAATAAGGATTAGAAAGAGAATTTTAGCAGGAATGAATGGAAAGCTAAAATTCTCTTTCTAATTCTTGGTGTCCGATTTCATGAAGAAACTCTTGTTGTCTTGCTGATTTAGTCTGTAGCAATATGGCAGGAGCTCATGATCTTCCTTCCCCTCAGCTTTTAACAGCAGAAGATCAGAGCCCTACAAGGGAGTGCACAAAGAGCATGAAGGCGCCCTAAGGTGATACGTGTGTTTCTTCTCTGTGCTTTTCTCTGCACTTCTGAAGATTCCTGCATCCGTGCCTGCTGTCCCTCTCCTAGCCCAGAGCCTTCCCATTGCCTTTAAGTCATTCTCCAAACTCCTCTGGCACTTGTCTGTGCCCTGTTCATCATAGAGGTAGTGGGTGCCGGAGAGGTGGAGAGGTGAGGAGATGAGGTAGAGATTAACGTGCACACACGGCGTTTTAGCAGTTAGGTGAATTTCTATATTGACATAAAATTATGGTGTTTGATGCAATTATTTTTTTTAATAACCCTAGCAATATATTGGTATAATTATGAACGTTTCAAGAAGATGATGTGCAAGAAAGTTGGTGTAAATGAATCAACATTCTTTATTGCTTTTACTTCAGGAGCAGCATCTGGCTCTGTAAGTAGATATTTTGTTTCTAATACTACTCTTAATAATATCAGTGCTAAACTATTTGAAATTAGTACGATTTTACATGATTCTCTTACAAATAGTGTGTGGTTTTGGATGCATCTATTTTAAACACCGATGACCTGGTGTTCGAGCAACTGGATGTACCTAAATCATCTACATTCTGAAATACAAGGTTTTAATAATATCAGGTGCTTGAAATATCAAATCTAGGTGCTTGAAATATCAAATCTAGTTTTAATTTCATGCACTTTAAATCTTGAAATTCAAATTCAATTGGTGTAACATTAAATAGATATTTTCTCCTAATAGATTGCAGCTGTCATAACTCTACCATTTGATGTAGTGAAAACACATAGGCAGACTGAACTTTGGGAGCGAGAGACCTTAAAAAGTAAGTTGTCACGAATTAGATTGTTAAACAGCTGTCTTAAGCTCTCCTCCATGTGAAAATATTCATGTGGATGGTATTTTAGGAAAATACTTTTTTTAGGAAGAGATTTTAGGAAATCTTAGGCTGGAGAGGAAAAGCACTGTGCTTAGGTTGTCTTTTTTTTTTTTTTTAACCACCTTTTTGTGTGATTTCAAATAAATGGCTTTTGAGGTCATGTTAGTGAGATAAATTATGAAGTTGTGACTACCCCAACAGCTTAGAAGGACAAAAAACAATTTTTTTTTTTTTTTTTTTTAATTTTGTGTTCAGCAAAGTACCGGTGTATTTTATAGCAATGCAAGATGCATATAAAAACTCTTTTTTTACATTACTTAGGACGTGGACCAGTAAGAGACTTACAATAACTTCAATAAATGTTTGATCATGGCTTTAAGATTATAGCATAGTAAAAAGATTAAGTATCCAAACAGGAATCCATTTGCCTATAAACTACTTTCAAGACCTAGTTCAGAAGGATTTTTTTTGAAAACTTGCAGCTCATATTTTGACAGACCTTTCATTTGCTGAAGCAGATTATTTCTTTCTGCAGTAATTGTTGAAAGACATTTATGTTGCTCTTGCAGAAAAGTCAAAAAAGCTTTTGATTTTAATTATTAGTGTATTTTATTTTTTCCTTATGCTAATAAATTTAAGAATTTTATTACATACCACTCTGAGTCACAGGTAGCTCATATATTTACTAGGATAATACTAATTATGTTAATAATTATTTAAAAGTTAAGAGTGATTATTTACAATTTGCATTAGTTTAATCCTTTACTAATTTGGTTGATGTTTCAGTTGGACACTGACTATGGCTACATGGACATACTGTCTTTTTGTGGCTGCAAAATATCTTCAGCAGCCTCCAGATGCCATAGGATGTTCCAGCTGAATATATTCTATGAAACTGTTTTAATTTTCATCTAGAAAAAAAGTTCCTGAGTTAGAGTGTTACAGATCGATGCATGTGCAGAGTGGGACAGCACAAAAAAGGTGCCCTGTTTAAAAGGAGTGTTTGTGCCTGCAACGCAGGCTGCTGCTCAGCACGGAGGTTGCTCACGAATTAGCTCCACGTGGGGCTGGGGTTTGCAGCTATCGTGTGAAATAGAGAGGGATCTGCTCTACCCACCTGCTAGTCTGTTTTTTTCAACTATACCAGTTAGGCTAGTAAGGAATATCATGTCTTTCCATATATCTTACTCCAAGCATTACTATAATTTGTTTTTATTTTTCCATGCCATGCTGCTTTGAGTTGACAATTATATGATTTGTATACTGAATGAATTTAACATCCTGTATAAATAGTATGGATAAAATTAATGTATGATGAATTAAACTTAATGGTAACATATTTGTTGGTGACATTGTGTGCGTTGCTTAATTCACTGTTGTGTTGTGCTGTGTTGAGTTCTGCAGAGGAACAGTACGTCGGTGTGGGCAGTTCTGAGGAGAATTGTCGCTGAAAACGGAGTCACTGGATTATTTGCTGGTAAATCTTTCTATTTTTTTTTTTTTTTAACTCAGAATATGCTTAATCATCATCAAGAGATTATAGAAATTAATATGCATAAATCAGATTGTATTTCCACACATGAACACTCAGTTACAGTACAGTCAGTATACATATACAGCAACAGCCATGCATGCATATGGAGAGAATTTGGGTAATCTTTTACAAGTTACTTGGTTACAGCTGTTAAGATGAATGCGATGCTCCTCACTCCCTCTGTGCTACCTCAGGATACTCATCTCGGCCGCCCTAAACTTTCTTAAATCCCCTACTACTTTTACCTCCCACTGTTCAGAGGCGCCAGGGCCCTTATCCCAGGCTGCCAGGGAGAAGATCCCCTGCCATCCTGTCTTTATGAACTCTGCCTGATGGCCCAGGCTGCCATTTCCCTGCTCTGGTGAGCAGCTGGAGTGATACTGTGTTCCTCCCATGCACAGAAGTCCTTTCCAATGCACCTGTTTGCCTTGCATGGCTCTAGCAGTCTAAAGAGAAAGTTACAACATGATCCGATAAAAATGCAGAACTGGCATTTATACGAACAACTGCAAGAGTCATTCCAGAAGCAATACTTGAGAGCACTGACAACACTGCACGGGATCACCATGAATGGCTGCACAGCTGGCCAAGGATGTGCAAGACTTTTGTTTGTGTCCTCTGGAGGAAGAGATTAAATTGCTTTAGCTGCTGCAGCACTATCGTAGCAGGGAATGGGGTTTCAACAGGGTTTCGGAACACTGATGTCAGAACAGAAGACCACACACACACAGTCTTGCGAAGTATTAAAGGTTTTGGGTGGAAGGTAGGACACAGATTAGGATACTGACCTCTAGGTCTTGACAAGTGACCAGTGAAGTGTAGAGACCTTTTCGTGATCGGTGACTAGCTCAGCTCAGGTGCCTGCAGATGGGTGGGAGGTGCCGTTTGACGTGGCCTGGGCACTTCTGCCTGGCCTCCTGTTACTCTTCCAGAAGGACACGGGTTTTCCATAGGTCGTGGCGTCGGTGCTGGCTCCGCGGAGATATCTCTGCATTTCGCATGGAGCTAGATGCCTGTGGCTACAGAAGTGGGCCGGCCCGCCGTGGCCTCCTGAGGGCGAGCTGCTGCACCCGCACTCAGCTCACGGTCACTGTGGGTGCTGACGGGACACCCTTAACACCTGCAGTAGGGTTTAATAAAGGGCCAGCAGGTCTTGGGAGACAGTGGTAGGGGAATTGGTCTCCTTGGTCTATTAACCCTCCGCTTGGAGGGCTGTGACTCTGCCTGCACTGGAGGGTCCAGCGCAATGGGGTAACCGGGCCCTTTTCCTCGCTGCCTTCCCCTGTGTCAGGGTCTGGGGTTTCCTGCACGTCAGGCCCTCCCAGGCCAGGAGGCCACAGGTCTCTGCTTGTGCCACCAGGGCCGCAGGTTCGAGCTGCTGCTTAGAGGGGGCCACGGCGGCCGCCCCAGCGCCACCTCAGCCTGGCCACACACGGGACGCTGCCGGTACCGGAGACGGGGTGGGCCGGCAGGGGCACTGCGGCCC